>JAOSBL010000212.1:17610941-17630526 GCA_027568915.1 Erythroxylum roraimae
TTTATCGTCTCACTTTTGGTTTGCGCTTCTGTCTCACTTTTATCTTTGCGCTTCCGTCTCACTTTCTATCTGCTTCCGTCTCATTTTCTTTCGTCTTATTTCTATCATCTCACTTTCTTTTGTCTCACTTTCTTTTTGCTTCCGTCTCATTATTTGGTCTTCATCAAAATCATTAAACGTAAAGTCATTTTGACTTAACAAATGGGTCACACATCAAAAAGCAATTTGTGAAAGAAAAATCAATTTAATTAGGTTGGACTTAATTATAAAGTTTGAGAAACTTTGGGAATCAAATATGGGATATTTGATTTTATTAAAATTAAATTAACTAGAATTAGAATTTGATTTATAGTTATAATTAAATAGTTTTAATTTTAATAAAAGACTATCTTGGTTTTTCTATTTAAAGGGAGAGCTTTATAGAAGCTAGCACTTTTTGTCTTCTTCCTCCAAAGGCAGTTTGAAAATTGCTCTGTGGATACCATCAGAGGCTAGACAATTGGGTAGCTCGTGATTGATCATTCAAAGAAAAAGATTCAATTTTTTTCTTCGGAAAGTGAACAAGGTATGATTTCTAAATCGAATATTGTTTTGATTCAAGTTTAATCAATTATCGGGATCTGCTCAGAATCTGAAAAAATTTTTGTTTTTCGCTGCGTCCGTGATTCGATCACTGTAGGATTCCAACAGTGGTATCAGAGCCTCCTTTAGTTGTTAATCTTGGATTAGAGGCTTGATTGTTATTGTTGATTTATGTTTAATGCTTTGGAGAAGACAAAGTAATGCGGAAATTGTTTCTGTCTATGTATGTCTTTGAAATTGTTTTCCGAGGATGGAAATTGTTTCCTGACTGTTTTGTGTTAATCGTTTATGCATGATCTGGAATTTTATTCTATACGCATATACGGTGATAAATGGTTTTCTAAAATCCTTGTTATTCGATGCATGCCTTGTGGTGCTTCTGGAAATTGTTTCCTCTACCGCACCTGTGTTTTATAATTTTACATGTTCTGTATATTGAACCCTAAAATCAACAAAATAATGTTTATGTTTTCTGGGTTTATCTGATTTGGGTATGCATGCGATTTGAAAATTGTTTTCATATGCTTGCGATTGTTCCACGAATCTACCCTGGTTTTGGCCTTTGGGTTTTTATGTATGCTTCTGGGTTTATACTTTTCCAAAGCCATATATTCTTCTTTTGCCTCTATGGATTGCTCTTTAAACATTTGGAAATCTTGCATTTTTGAATGTCTAGGGTTTCTGAAATTGTTATGACATCCATAATTTTTCCCCCTAACCTTAATTTGCGATATTTGGCTTTTGTGATTTTTGGTGTATATTGCCTGTGTTTTTGCATTTTTTTAGGGTTTGCCATGTTTTTCTGGAGAAGTCGATGGGTGCCACCCATCGACTGGCAATGCATCGCCATCGTTCGATAGTGGTGTCGTGTAACACCCCAGATCACCCGCTTACAGATATTGTCCGCTTTGAGCCTTGGCCCAGCCAAGCCCTCACGGATTTTCTTTTCCCGAGGCCTTCCCAGGAGGTCACCCATCCTAGAACTACTCTCACCCAAGCACATTTAACCTTGGAGTTCCGATGGGATCCTGTCCATTAGGTCATGAAAAACGCGTCTGTAAAGGAGAGGTATTCGTACCCTTATAAGGCGTACTTCGTTCCCCCTCCAACAGATATGGGATCTCACATTGAATCTCGCCATTAGTGAGAGAGAAAAGTTGCAGAAATTGTAGATTTGTATTTAATGTTGTTTGTATTGACTATATAGAAGCCTTAGAAGAAATTTTTTCTTAAGGAAGTATTTTTGCAAAATGTTGGGCTTAGTTTTCAATCTTTTTAAAGAAATTTATAATTAAAAACATATTAGGTTATACCATGTAATAGATGCTCATTGTTGTTTATGAATATTAACATGCTCTAATTATCAATTTAAGGTCCATTATTTACTAATTTATACATATGTATAGTATACCTATTTATTTAATAAATATATTCTACATCATGATATTTGCTTCAAAGGATTTGTGAATAAAAACATATTAATAAAGCAAATTTTTATTCAAATATTAGAATAATTTGTCTAAAAACATATGTCTCATATCCCCATATCACAATAACATATGTGACCAATTATATGTTAGAAAAGAGTAGTACCATTAGATTTCAAAAGAAAGGCAAAATATCCTTAATTTAATATTAAAAATGGTGAAGAGTTAGCTTCACATTAAAAAAGTCTCCTCTTAAGATTTATAATTGTTATTAAAATTGATGAGGTATCATAATGTCCTTCAGTTTATATGTGAAATTGAATCCTACACAATTAGTAGTAAAGTTGATCTAAGAGACAATATAATAATTATCACTTTTGTATATCAATCATAAACACAAGTCATATTAGGTAAACTCTCTAAGGGTGCTAATATGTAAAAAATGACTAAATAATTAAATAACATTTGACTAAATAGTAATTACATGATTTTATTGAACCTGTTGTTTCATTTTAATGTATTTTATGACCCACGTACTCTGAAACCTTTTTCTTTTCTCGCTTCTATGTTTACCTTATTCACTGGTAGGAAAACATATGAATTTATCTTAGTTTGGTTGTCAGTTTTTGAACTTCTGTCTTTCTCTTCCTCTCTATACAACTTGTCAACTCTAAACTTGGTTGTTACTTGCTCCTACATGTTGGTTTAGAATGGTAATTTTCTCCTACTTATTGGCTTTGTTAATTTTCTCCAGTATCTCTGCATCAACCTTGTTAATTTATCAATTATTAATTAATATGATGAGGGAAAATATGATTAAATAATTATATTATAAAAGTTAAAGGACATACCTCTTATTTACACCCTTTTTATTACGTCCTTTAAGGCCAAGCATATCTCATAATTCTATCCTACATAGAAAACTTTCTTTTGTTTGGTTATTCAAAACTTTCTATTTTTCCTTTTCTTTAGAAAGTGACTAGGCATTCTCCTTTTGCAAGGGAGATTTTATAACGTCGTAAGATGGTCAGAATTTATTAACTTCTAAGTCCTGAAGGCAGCATTTGTATGTCTACAAAACCTAATATAACAGTTAAAAATGTATTCATTTAGATACAGTTGACTATGGTAAATGACAACAACATCATACAAGTATGGTATTCTTGTCGAGTCTCAAGCTCTACACATATAATTCCCATCTTGTAGTTTCACGCAAAATTTGTTTGTTATATGCTCTACTTTATACCCATAAGATATAATCCAATCAACTAAAAAATTTTATTTCTCTTTTTTTTTTTCTAACTTGAGTATTATCTTAAGAGCCAATTATGATGCCATTGAAGGAAAAATCATCTTCTGATGCATTCTGCTCATAACTATTTTCTAGATATATTTTTACATATTAATGGTTACCTTTAGGCTTGCTTCTTGCTTCTAAAATTTAACCATGTGAAGGTCAACTATTGAATGTCTCAGATATGTTGTTATCAATATAATAAGTCTTTCTACTACTCTAAAAAATGTTTTATACAATGTCTCCTTATGATATTTACCAAAAAAAAATTGTCTCCTTATGATATTCTAATATATTCTTAACACATCCCTCTTTAAACTTAATCAACTTTTGCAATTGATCATTATGTTGTAAAATGAATATTGATTTATCAACATTCCAAATTTTGATCTTCAAATCATCACCTCTCTGATTAACTCTCTAGTTAGGATAGATGTGCCTAGCCCACATCCTATGCTCCACTTAAGACAATTACTCATCTATAACCTTCACAAGTCTCTATTAAATGAAAAAATAAAAAATAATAAAGATTTTAAAATTTTATTAAATGAAGGAATAAAATTAATGATATAGTCATAACATTTATAAATTAAACAACATTTGCTAAAGAAATACAAATGAACATATATTTGTTAAAGCATTTATTAATTAGCAAAAGATACAATTAAACATATATTTATTAAAAAGCAGCATAAACATATACCCTTTGTATGTTAGAAATAATGGTCTTCCCTTCACCAATTCCAAGTTAAAGACTCAAACTTAGAATTTCTAAATACCACATCCATGTCTCCTTGCGTTCCCTTATCAATTACCACCCAAGTGATTCAAAATATCTAATTGTTCCTATCTTTACCAATAGTAAAGGTAACATCCATCTAAACTTATTGTTCAAAAAAGATCCATAAAAACTAATTATTGGTTTGCACAATTTAAGTTACCTCTTTTCAAAAGTTTCGAAATAAACATAATACTATGAAAAGTCATCTTACTCTCTAACTTATCATTGCTAGTTTTGATGGGTTCATCTTGGATTATTTTCTTTTTAAATCCTCACAATAGTCCAAATATTTGGAAAGTTTTATAGTATAACATCCATGTTATGTTTGAAGAACAACATATTTTTTTGTTTAACATAGAATCTAACTAATATGACCTTTCATGTTGTTCCAAAATATAACATTAAACCTATTAATATTTAGTTATGCTTCTCTCATATTTTATATTTAATTCTTAGCCATCTAGATGTAATCAAATTATTAATATTGATTATTGTGAATGTATATGTAGAATTTATCTTTTGATAGTAAAAGTATTATCATTTAAAAAAAACAAGGACATTTTTCAACACATCGAACTCTTACCTTATGATTTTCATTTTTCAAATTATTCAAACTTGGAGGCTTGGAAACGAAATAGTGTTTGACTACTAATGTCTGTAATATTATATGTTTTAACTACAAGTGCACGGTGTAGTTATAACTAGCACTGACAAGTCCGGGTCAATATCACAAGGATTATAAAGTACTAGTGTTAACCTTTTTTTATTATCTAACTATCGAATCAAGTTGTGGATTTATCCAAAAATAAAATAAAAAAACTGAAGTAAAGGTTAACACAAGAATGAACTAAGGTAAAGAAAGCATTATGATTAAACAATATCAAATAAGTAGTGATTAGTGACTAATGTTATCTAGTAATATCATCATGAAGTTTTCTTCTAATATCATAGAGTTTTATTTTTAAACATGGAGTTTTCTTCTAATATCATCTCTTGATCTACTAATATCAAAAAAAATTAAATTAGTAATATGATTACTTATATGTTTATCTTTTTTCTTGTCGATATGTATTACATATAAGGATGACAATAAATCATACCAAGTTTGAGTATCATATAACTTTAAATTCAATTAAATCAAAGCTAAAATAATATTATTTTATTTTAACCAGCTAATTTCAATTAGGCGAGCTAGATCCTTCCAAATTCAATCCTAACCTAAAACTCAACCAGCGCATACTTAAACCGTTAATTTCATACCAAATCTAAATTGTTATCTGTAATTACATTTACAAACACATATTTAAGGAAAAATAAATTTCTTAGTAGTTTCCGTATTCATACAAGTGAAATTTGTGTATTTTCTTTTATTTTTCAATTATTATAATATACATAATCTTTTAAATGTTTATCCTTAAATCTTTCTTTTAAATTCATTTTAATAGTATATATGTCCCACGCAATTCCTTGTAGAATAAATGTCTTTGGTCGCCGGCTGATTTTATGACACATGGAAGACACTTGCCTGGCTAGGAATACCGTAATTGGAAAATGGCCAACTGAAGGATAAGATTTGAGAGGTTAAGATTTTCACGTTTGAACAGAAATTTCATTAAAATATAAGAATTGCAGTCACATAATCCAATTTTTTTGTCAAATGAACGTCAATTCAGCATCTTAAAATATTCATTCCAAAAGTCTTACTTCGGTTGTACTTTTCCCAAAGTCCTGGCGTTATTTTCAAAGTCCACATCTTTGCATGAATGTAGTTATATGCGTTACGTATAAAAGGGCACACTCATTGATAAAAGTAATATCATCCACGTCAAAGAAGACTATTCAATGTTAACAATACAAAAGATATATCAGCTTAAAAGATTAGATATGAATATTTATTTAACTAACTATTTAACGGTGTAAACCTTTTGATAGGATACAAATTATAATAGCCAAAAAGTTAATGATTATACTGAACACTTAAATGTAATTAAATATAAAACCTAAAACCTACGCAAGATTGTACTTTTAGTATTAAAAAGAGATTTTTAGTTAACCTAATTCAATTTTAATACATGTGAATTTTTTTTTGAAAAAGTAAAGAATTATATTGATCATTAAAATTCAAAGGAGTCCAAAATAAAATTTAGTATAAGACCAAAACACAAAGTTTCATAGGAAAAGTTTAGTGCTCTTACCAAAGTCATAATCACTAAATCTTAGCAAGTTTTACCATTACTATTTTAGCTCCGTACATTTGAGCTTTAGCTCCATTTGTTAACATGTACTACTTTCCTTGTCCCAAAAGGTGGAATCAGCCACCCCAGCTGCCCCCACACCCAGGCCCGACCAGATTGTGAGGGGTTAAACCACGATTTGATCTTGGTCGATCACCTAGCAGAGTGGCCCATGCGCTCCCATTACCGGGAATCGAACCTTGGTCCTTGTCCCAAGTTACCCTGCTAAATTGCCAACCGAGCTACCCGTGTATGTTAACATGTACTACTTTCCTTTATTAACTTGTAGGTGTCTAGTTGCGAATTATGTTAGTTTGTACCCTATAGTCAATCACTTAATTGCATAGTATAGTGACATAATAATTTAAATGCATTCTTTATCTTATATATATTTAGATGTCAACGATAAAGGTCATGAGATAAATATCTATTACAAATGAAATATTTATGATGAGATTATAATTATGAGATTTATATTGCATTTATGTATTATTCCTAGTCATTGTTTTACTAAGACTTGACATTAATAAAATGTAAAATAACTAGCACATCTTATATTTTTTTCTTATGAAGGAAGTAGTCAATCTTATAAGCTAAAGTATTGGGATACTTAAACAAATATGTGAGTACTTATTAGAGAACAAGTTCACTAAACTGAGAACATTATTTGTATGATATGAAAACTCTCATTTGATGATTGTATAAGTAATCTTTTGACTTGAGATCTCTAAAGTTATCTCATATAAGTATTGCTATGTTTTCATACTATTTATGTCATATTCTAATCATCAGTAGCTCATCCGGTAGTTATTGGATACAAAATGAATTATATGGAGGTAATTGAATGATCAATTTATGATTTATCACTCTAAAGAAATTAGGAAGAATTTTTTGTTGTCTTGATTAGTATTGATTTGAGAAATCCTTGGCCAAGATAAAAAGATATTTTGTAAAATAATTTACAAATGTCATTAATTGAATCAATTGCTAATGATAAAAAAACTAATATGATTGGACTCAAATATAAATAGATATCAATTCTATGCTTTATGTCTAATCAAAATATTGTATGATGAAATGATTGAATTATATGAAAAAGTCATGTACATAATGGTTAACTAAAACTACTTTGATATTCCTAAATATTTGGGTGATTATGATTTGTTGCTAGACACCAATCTTAATATATAGATATAAATTATTTAATTAGAGAATTAAAGATAAATTAAAGAAGTTTAATTTACCTAATCCTAAATATAATTTAGAGTTATAATTTATATCCATTGCTAACATATTTAGAAATCTAATGGATCACACATAAAGAACAGGCTAAAGAGAGAAATGTGATTTAATCAAGTTGGACTTAATTGTAAAGTTTGGAAAACTTTATGATTAAATATAAAGTATTTAATAAATAAGGATCAATATGAGATATTAGATTTTATTTTGGAATAATTGGCATTTAATTAAAATTATTTGTAATTCTAATTAAAATTAATCAAAATTAGATTTTAATTTCAATTAAATTACTATAATGCCGAAAACCTATTATAAATAAGCTTAAGTTCTAAGGAATTTTAACACTCTTTGCCTAATCCTTTTTGTTATAGTTATAGATTTCTCTCAACTTGTTGTGTGGATACTATTAGAAGCCAGACACTTATGCGATTACGATGGTTAAGATGAGGCTAGAACATGAGGCAATGAAAAATTACCATACTTTCCCTAAGAAGGGAAGAATTCTAGAGAAGCAGGGAAGGACGAGAAAGGGAGGTAATGAAAAGCAAAATAGTAAACGATGGTGAAGTAAGAATTATGGAATAAGAAAGCAATAAGAAGAAGAACAAGAAGAGGGGTTATGGATTCCACAGGAGCTATTCATGGAGACTTAACCGCAGAGAACCAAGACTGGAAGTTTTTGTTTGACATTTTAGAAGCTTTTTGATTTTCACATCAATGGGTTCTATTAATACATGTAATCTTTCAAGATCAATAAGGAAAACTGAAAATTGAAAAATGACAGTGATAAGCAACGTTTTACCTTTATTTACTGTAATGCTCAACTGGCAAAGCATATAGTTAAAAACAATTATGATTAAAAACTAATTAAATCACCTCCAAACTAAAGAGTGATAGGTCTTCACTAGTTACATTAAATGCATCGATTGCTGAACTTAGCAACCGTATAATTGAAGAAATTGTTTGCATTTAAAGAACAAAACAATATGACGATTACAATTACGGAAATTATTGAAATATTGAGTTAAACATTGATAACTATCAACATAACTTATTCGACAAGTATCAGAATGCCATCCCACAACCAAATCATTGCTTGAAGAATGGATAATGTATAAGTTTACCCAAGAATATTTTAACCACGTAACAGCGAATGCCGATGTCCATTTATAATGATTCCAAATAGATAAAGATGGGATACTGTAGTGCTCGATGAACTTGAAGCCAAGTCTATCCTTATGCCAGTGGTAATGATAAAGTGTTAATTGTGGCAGCTATCCCTTTCCTTTTCTCGTTGACACTGAGTGTGATGACTAACAAAATCGCGACCTTGCAAAAGGAAAGAGTTGCGGCAAAAGTTGGACAAGCTTGCATCCATCAAAACTGATGATAGACAATTTAATTACGTGGGGATCTCAGGTACCAGGTAGACCTGTAAGGGACCTGATCGTCTCAATGTGGCCAATTTAATGGGCTGAACTCCTCTTACTAATCTCTTTAGTTAATACCAGGCGGACACTTGGGGTGTTGCACTAACCCAAATCCTGATTTTGTCCAATCAATTTCAAACAAATCTAAACTTTAAATTATATTTATTTGAAATGCATATGATAAAGTGGTTTTTGTTTTTATTTTTAAAATTTAAAAAATCAATAACAATTAAAATACTAAACTTTTCCATATTTAACTAAAAATTCAAGTCTCAAAACTTTCATTTCTTTTTCTTAGGAATCATAATATTTAATATTACTACTATTATTGATTTATTAAAATCATCTCTTCATTTGCCTCGTTTTAGACAATATAAAAGAATTAGCAGTCCGCCGAGACATTGAAACAGCGTATGCACTATGCACCAGCAACAAAAACAATCACCAAAGGAAAAGACAACAATAGCCACGTAGTGAAAGGTGGTATGAGTAATCAATTTGAAGACGCGATTCTGTGCAACCGACAGAAATACAGTTATGGCCCAAGTAGTTCGTAGGAACTCTTTAGGTGTTTCTACAAGTGTAATAAGATCAAATCATTATAAAGAGCGTGCCAGTATTTCTAAGTGTAAAGTGAGAAGTTCACTGTAGGTTAAAGTTTCAATGTCTCAATTAATAATACATCATCAAACAGATAGTTGAAACCACAGAGAACAATGGAAATTTTTATGTTTAAGATCTGCAACTAGGATGGTAGAATATATCATATTCTTCATTGGAGCTAATGTGATAAAGATCTGATTCATAAAGAGAGAAGTTTAAAACATAATAAAAGGAGACGACTTTCTATTTCTTATATTCAATTGGGATCATCCCACGTTAATACATAGGTGGATGGTGCTTACATCCTCATAATACCTTACCATGAATTTGTTACTTACATCAGTGTAGTATATGAAATTATTGCTTACATCAAACTGATTTATTTAAGTATTTCCATTAGTTGCACATAAACAATGATTAATGATTGTATAGTACTTATTGCTTATTAATTGGTTCTAGTTCACGGGATAGTTCAATATCAAAATCATCATATTCGAGCATTCTATACCAATTTTGGGCTTCTTGTTTTCTACGATCCAAAACAAGTTAATGAATATGTAGACTTAATAACTGGTCTATTCTTCATGGGCTGGCAGCAACTTCATTTGAGTCTTATGAATCTTGGAATATAAAGAATTAAAATCGAGAATGTGTGAGTAGTCGTACTAAAAATTTATAATGGGTCATCTAGATAATGTAATTCAAATCCAATTCAAAGGTATAGTCAATCAAGTAATATTGCCAAAGATTTTGTGACTAATTTTTTTTTTATAAGCATGCATTAATAATGGAAGACTTTGATTAGCTTGAATCAATTAATGGTAAGTCTTTCTTAAAGTTATATATATGAGAAATCTTACTAGGGATACTTGGGATGATTCTAGAAAAGGTAAGATGTTTTGAGGGTTTGGAAATATGTACATAAATGGATTTTATCTCTCTCTCTCTCTCTGTGTGTGGGGGGGTGGAGGAGTGTTGTGTGTGTGCGCGCGCGCGTGTGATATCAAAACCATATCTGGTGAACCATATAGATCATCACAATAATTGAGTAGTACCCTTTGTTGAATTGTTTCATCTTTGAAAAATATCAAACATTATAGTTGTAGCCACTTTGAAAGTTGAGTGGTAATGCATCTTATAGTCTTTGAATCCATAACTTTTGTATAAACATATCATTTGAACAAACTTATAATTACGAAAAGCCTTATTTTAAATAAAATAGAGAATATAAAAACTTTTAACAATTGTGATAAATGTATCTATCAATTTGGGAGATGAAACTCATCATTCGCACAAAAAAGATTAAGTAGTTTATAATTAATATTTCTCCCTGATTATTAATATTACATTTTATATGTTTATGAAGAAGATATAGGCTCTATGAATTATTAAATTAGTTTACATTATATTATGACAAATTGAAATTGACCAAGAGGCATCGATTATAACTTGACTTGGTAGAATTGACATCTTTATTAAGTTTAATTGGAATTTTTACAATGAACTTCATATTTTTCAATAATAGTGTTCACTGAGAAGTAATCAATGAGATTTAGCATAACTTTTTTTTTGAGTCTTTGTTGGATTTTCTCCGATGAAAAAGTTGACTTTTAAGAGACATGTTAGGAAAGGTTGCAAAAGATTTTAAATTTTCTCTCCATTTGATACTATCAAAGTTAATTAGTAGGTTAAAGTTGCAATTGAGAGGAATATATGTTAAAAACCAATTACAATTTCCTTTATTCAAACTCAGGGTGTCGGCTTGGACAAGGATAGGAAGGGTACTTGCCCAGGATCTAGACTTATAAGAGGCCAATTCTTTAAAGAAATTGGAAATTGAAAAGTCAATAAATCTATTCATTAAAAGAGTTGGAAAAACAAAAAGTCAACAAATCTATTCATTAAAAGAGGTTGAAGCAGAAAAGTCAATAAATCTTCTTCAACATGTTTATATGTATCCAAAGGTTTCTTGGCATGACTGTTACTAGGGTATTAATCATATTGTACATTTTTGAGTGCCGTAATAACTTCATGCATATTAAGCCTGACAAGAGTTAGTGTACCTGTCTGATTGTATTCGTTGGATTGTAAACATCAATCTTTCTTATTTAATACACTGGCATGAGAGCGAGGCGGCCCACTTGTTTTGGGAGAGACATAGGACCCAGCGATGTGAGAGTGAGGCGACCTAGAGGACCTGCTTTGGGAGAGGCAGTGAGGCCACTTAGAGGAAATAGCGACGTGACCCAAAGATAGCTGCATGACCGGGAACTAGGTGGTCGTGTGATCATTCTGTGGAGGTCCCAGATTCAGAGAGCGAAGTAGCAGCAACCAGATCCAGGTTTGAGGAGCGAACCCACACGAGCTTCATTCATGTGAGACCTATGTGAGCTTCGTTCAACTTGCTACGACCCAGATGTCCTTGACCCACGCGAGTTCCATGACAGTAGATGGGGCGCCTTCACCTTTGTCCATAGAAGATTTTCTTATGCTCACCTGAAAGGTGGGTCAGAAAATTGCTTCTGGAAAGGGGAAAAGATCACTGAGAACTTCAAATTCCCAGAAATCCTCTCCCTATAATGGCACTTAGACAAAGCAAATTCAATTGTAGCAGCCTAAGATACAACATAAATACTACCCAGACGTTATGAAAGATGGCGTTGTCAGTCCACCGATTTACTTGTTGCAAGCAAAAGCGACGGCTTAGTCTACTGACTTGGTTGGCTCTTTCTGGACTAAGGGACCCACATTTTCAGTCATTAATGCCTAGGTCACTCTACGATGGGGTAAGAAAGGTTTGGAATAATCTTTACTCATGGATGATGACACTATTCTGTTTAAATTTACTGCTGATAGTGTCTTGAATGAAATATTGGAAATAGGACTTGGCATATAAGGTATGAACCCATGTTTATTTAGAAGTGGAAACCTAGGATGACATTCGATAGAGAATATGTGAAATTTTTTCCTATGTGGGTGTATTTTCATAATTTGCCTCTAGAACTTTGGACAATTGAAGGATTGAGTATTTTGGTAAGTTCTTTATGTAAGCTCCTTGGTATGGACGCTCAAACATCCAGAATGGAGCGAATTGGGTATGCAAAAATATATATGGAGGTCAAAAGGAATGGTATACTATCTGGTCATTTACCAATTCTCAAATTGGGTGAAACAAGGGGGATTTAGCAATCTGAAATTAAAATGACATATCCCTGGAAGCCTCAAAATTCCACCAAGAAATAGGTTCCTACAGGAAAAATTTTTCAAACTAGATGGCAGGATGAGTTATTAGGCATTGAATCTTCTCCAGTGGTTAATGATGAGGCTATGGGTATACAATTTGATGCTAATGATAATCCGGGTAACTCATAAATAGATAATACTGAAGGTGGGAAGCACAATATAACATATGGACACTCCTCTTGGTTAAAGGAATATGATAACCAGGAAGATATAACTACAACATAAGTTTCACAATCAGCAGAAAAAGAAAAAGACGATGAAACTGATTTATTGGACCATGATCCAACAAGCAAACTGATGATGATACAACCAAAGAATGACAAAATTGTTGAGATAGCAAAAAAGTTTCATGAAAGTTCCCCTAACCCAAAAGAAGATCAGCTAGAAGGAAAATCAAAAAGAAGGGGTATTCCCCTTAAATGTTCACTCTAATATGGAATACAAGAAGATTGAATGACCCTCTCAAAGAGTCTATGATGAGAGAATTAGTAATGGATAGGAAGTCAATTCTAGTAGATAATTCAGAATGGATTGTCCTTTTTGGTACTTAATAGAAGACAATTACTAATCATTTACATCATTATAATGGTCAGAGAATCTGCTTATAATTTAATTATTTTAAACTTAATTTATTATAAACATATAAAATATTCAAAATTTTATCTTTATTTTAGTTTTTAATAATTCTAATTAACATTTTATTAATGTAATTAAAAAATAATATGAAAATTCAAATTTAAAAGAGTTACATAACATTTTTTCTTACATATTTTTTAAATATCAAGGTAATAATTTCATTCATATTTATTGGTATGAATTCAAAAATCATATGAACAAAGATGAAAAATCATAAATATTAATTTTTTTATATTGTTTTGTTAATCACATTAATAAAATATTAACGAACAAAATTTTTTAATTGAAATTTTCAATTTTTAAAATTTAGATTTTTTAAGTAATTGTCCTAATTTATATAATAATTTCATAAATCTCTTCACTAACAGGTAACAACCCTTTGATATTTCTCAAAAAATAAACAACCCTTTGATATTCTAAGTTTCTAACGGAAGGAAAACAGAAAACGACCAACAAAGGACAGTGATGACGGTTTCACTATTTCCACCGACAAGAAACCAAACCAAACCCAACCCTTGTTTAGCTCACGTGATTGTGTTTGTTTACAGACACTAACTGACACACCCACTCGATGCAAGTGGGCTTTAAGAAAAGCAAAGAACCCTGAACTGCGGTCTCATCCACCACATTCTTTCTATGCCAGTTAAACTACCGAATGGGCTAGCCCCTCATTCTGTTGGCCAAACCTCAATATTTGGCCTATCGGAGGGGGAAATATATATTTGAATTAATTTTTCTTTTTCATTACAAGTTTTTTAAATACGACGAGTCTCATTAAATCTTCATTTCTATAATGATTATAATAATAAATAACCACAGTTGGTGGTGACACTGTACCAAGCTACAATAATCAAAAGAGACAAAAAGATTGAGCTAGACGTAGTAGAGGAGCCGCTGCCGAATATCATTCCGAAGTAATCCCCATCGCTGCCACCACTGGACCCCTCAATGCCACCGCTGCTGGTCCCACCGCCGTTGAATCCATAATTGGAAACACCATCTCCATTGTCCCTGCAAGATTGAATAATTCAGAAGCAAATGCATCAAACCACAACATTCATGGCATCCTTTTACCAGAGAAAAGAACATGACATGATTAGATAATGAATGATGTACTAGTATACAACAAAATTCATAACTGTTGATCATAACAAGTTCCAATAAGAAAAGAACCCTCCTTGCGTAAGACCCACAATTTGACTTTTCATGCACTAATAATATCGGAAGAGTCTAACAGATTGTAACAGCTCATGCTGTTGAGGTTCAATATGGTAATGTCATTTCTCATTTCTCTCACATCACATGGGGATAAAAGCAGACTGTGGGGTCAGGTGGGCTCGCTGCTCACAGGACCAGAACTTCTTTTTCGAAATGCAGTTCACTTATTGGTTCAGTAACATAAGCTTAGTTCACGTAACATGATAGAGAACCAGGCAAGATTTATCTAATCTAAATGGTTTAAAAACAATAATTTATTAATAATAAGGTATAAAGAAAATTAGAAGAGATGCAGTAATAAGGCATCAACAAGCACAAGCAGCGAAGGCTAAGGTAAGAATTAGAAAGCAATAAAAGCAAATAGGTATAGGTCTGACTTCTGAGGGAAAGCTCCTTTTCCAATACTGATGATGTGAGGTAGTTGTTGAAGTGGAGTTAATATGAAATAAGAAGTGTAGGACCCACGATGTGACTCGATAGCATGAATTGGCTGGAAAGCAGATTAAGCCTTCGTCTATTAGATACATATAGGCCCTTTGCAACAAGTAGCTGCTGCTTTCGCTTTACCCATTCTTATGTAACATGTAAAAACTTTTCCTTCTTGGCTTTAACTCACATGGGAAATAGAATCGCAAACACAATAAAGACATTGGTATATTAGAAAACTAAAGAGGAGTCTTATATCTACAATTATAGTATGTATATAATACAATAAACACTTTGGATGTCCAAGGACCAACAACTACGTAGCAACCATGTAGTGTTTACTCCCCTGTAAAAAAAAACGCCAAACCCCGGAAGAAAGGAGGTAACTGACAAAAGGAACAGAAGGTTAAGACAAATGAACTGTAAGGCTGTTGGATCTCTGCAACCAACAAGATTCCCACTGCACACCCGGACCCAGACAAGACAATTTACACACTGGACTCCACTTCTTAGAAACTTGGAAAATACTATCGATGTTACCAAAATACGTAAATACCCTTGCGATGTCCGTTACATGTACAGTTCACTTTTATTGTCTATCCAATTATCGTTTATCAAAAGAGTAATAAGTATTAAATAAAATCAGAAAAGAAGAGGCACCTTTGACCACCAAAGACACCAACGTTCGTCGTGAGTTGGTCAATTAAACCAGCAGATTCTGGCTCCAAACTTGAAGCCCTCAAATACTGTGCACTTAGACCAGCCCCTGACGGCACAAAAAACGCTCCGTTTACCATCAAGTCACCCTCAGACCTCCAATTCCAATCCGCCCACTCTCTCTCGTCTGCTTCCACGCGCTTCGTTATCTGTTCAATTTACACATTAAATCTTTTAAAAATAAATTAGAGGACCAATCATCACATCTTACCTCCTTAGCGCTAGGATCGGCCGGTGCAGTGTACCGATTCCCCTGACTATTGATCGTAGGGTTCGCACTACCCCCTATCGCATACATCTCCCAGTGCGTGAAATCATTGTTGACCACGTGTATATAACCGCGTCTACAACGAGGCATACGCTGCACCAAACCCACACCGAAGTGGTTAAACGCTAAAGTAACCTGCATACCTGCATCTAGGTCGTAACCGTCGTCGTGACCCAACAGCATTACATCATTATGGTGGGAAAAATAGTTGTTCGATATTGTGATCGCAGTGGACCCCATTATAGCATCGATCAGACCATCAGTGCAGTGCGACAACGAGCAATGATCTATCCATATACTCGATGATCCGAAAATAGATATCCCATCGCCGTCTGACATCCCCCTGTACCCAACATGCGTCGGTGATGAGGCTATCAGAGTGTGGCCCGATGGCTTGCAATCGTAGACACGGATGTTGTGGATAATCACGTGGGATACGTACTGGAGAGTTAAACAACCGTTGCCAGTTATTTGTACGTTGGCTCCACGACCGTCTACGGTTTTGTAGCTGTTGATAATGAGTTCGTGTTTGAGCTTGATGAGCATGTTAGTGGAGAAAACTATCCAGAGGGGTTCTTCTTGGATTACGCCGTAACGGAGTGTGCCCGGAGTTGGGTGCGCGGGGTCGTGATCTGAGGAGTCCGTTACGACGTAGATCTGACCACCTTTCCCGCCGAGTGAACCTCGCCCGAACCCGATGGCGCAGTCGGCCAGTCGTTGCCGGTTGGCTGCCCAGTTGGAATCGCAACGCCAACAGTCATCGATGGGGTTTCCGGTTCGGCACTGGTCTTTTTGTTGTTGGGACAAAAGTCGTCTTGTTGATAGAGAGACATTGACTCGCCTACATGAGTTTAAAAAATGTGATATATTAAATATTAGTTTTAACGACAATGTGAAACTTGGGAAGATAAAATTAAGCCGATAGCTATGCCTGAAAAAGGGGAAAACAACAGACAGAACCTAGAAAGAATGATATCCGGTTTAAAACAGAGGAAACAGCCGCATGCTTTGTTTGGTAGATTGGAAAATGTGATTCAACCACAAGAAAAATAACTCTGTATATCGAAATCTCTTGCAAAATGAATAGACAGGCTCTCAAACAAAGGCGAAATGTACACTCGTTCTTCAATTCAAGCTAAATGGAATGATGATTAGGCAAAAGAACATGTAAAACCTAGCAGCTAGAAGTAACCAAGTAGAGTTTTGACTCCAGAACAGAACTGACGCAAAAACCTAAACTGTGGAAACTTACCTTTCTCGAAGGCATAAACTTGCAGAACCGTAGAAGCAACGTACAAAACTATGTATTTGACCAAAACCAGAAGATGGTTTATAAGTTGGGTTGAAAAGAGCTCTCACCTTTGCACGTCCAGAGCCACAGACTCGGGATCTGGGTGTTGGTGTGAAAGCGTGAGATTAAAAGTGGAAGAACTTGAAGATACAATGAAGAAGCGGCAGAGGTAAAAGAAGATAATGCATATACAAGGAAGCATCCTTGAAGCAGCCATAGAATAGAAATAGGGTTTAAGTATTTATTGCATTACTCTTTACTTCAATGTGAAAGTAAGGCCGCTTGAGAGACTGATGAATGGACGTCTTGCTCCTGAATGTCAGAAGCAACAAAATCTAGGAGGGGAAATTTGGGGGAAATCAGAAATGTGGCGGTTGTTTATAAAATAAAAACAAGATTATGATAATACGACATAATAAATAATTCTAAAAAGTGTTACTTTCTGTTAAGACGTTGAAGGTTCTCATTTAATTGTTTCAATAAGGAAGAAGAGCAGGGAGAGAAAGAGAGACAGGAGAGGCTGTAAAAAGGACAACCTAAGAGGAGTCTCTAAACTAGAGAGTCATTCCTACCTGGGTCGGAGCATCTTATTTCAACTTTGTGTAACTTAATTTGTTCTTGTATAAATTTAATAATTTAATATGACTGCCATCTTAACTTATAATTAGTGCCTAGTTGTTTCTATAAAATCAAAACAACTAATGCTTGACTGTAACTTATATTCATTGACACCAGACCTCTTTATGTTTTACTCTTTTCTCTGACCAAAGTGGTCTTGATTTTTCCCTCTCTGAAGCTACAAAAATTAAAAATTAAAAGCTATAACGGAATTATTCAGCTAGAATATCAATGGAATCCATGGTAGCTGAACATGAAATTTTAATACAACCGTGACCATAAGGATTCCCTTTCACTTTCATTTATCAATTGAATATTCAATGATATCTCATAACATACCACTTAGCTGTTACTTATCTGTACACAACCCAATTATTTTCCAAAAGGTAATACAGAACGGATTCATGAGTTATGTCGAGAATTTCTCGTCATAACTGATACCAACAATCTTATTAATGAGCTGAAATACTGACAGCCAAAGTTCTTATGTTCTTTGTTAGTTGTTGTGGATGGTGGGTTCTGAATTTGAGGTCGGAGACGCCTCTAGAATTTTATGATTTATTTCTTAACCATTCCGACATTGCTTACATCCATATATGCTCCCTATTAATTTGACACGTTATAATAGACATAAAAAAACATGCCACAACAATAATATGTGTTGAAATATAAATGTAAATAGTCATTTAATGTTAGTTAAGAGAAGTTTTTTCGGTTATAACAAAATGCTGAGCTGGACACTTAGCTTACATTCTCATTTTGTAGTTATCTTTGTATATAAGTTTTCATTGTATTCGTTGTACAACTTTTAACATAAATGAATGATAGTTCTTTCATTCACAAAATTATCTCTCATCTGTTTTCACATCTAAACATGGTAATCAGAGCCAATTGGTTAAGATTGATGCGAGATATTGAATCTGTTTGTTATTGTGAGTAATTTTGCTAACTATTCGCACATTAGGAGTTGATTGCAGTTAGTTTTAGCTGAGTAACTTGAGAAATGGTAGATTCACGAATATATGCAGGAAGGAAGGAATTTCAGGAGGAAGATCCCAACCGACTACACAATTCAGATAATCCAGGAATGGTGCTAGTAACATCACCATTGACTGGATCCAATTACATGAGTTAGAGTTTTTCAATCATGAATTCGTTGGAAGCAAAGGATAAGTTAGGGTTTATAACCGCGCGCCGTTACACTAGTCAAAATAAAATAACTAGACTACTACTGTAGCAGTGACGAGTCTAGGTCGATCCCACAGATAGTGTGTGTAAAGTTTATGAAATGAAATTAAACGGTGTTTACATTTAATGGGGGGTTTTGGATTTTTTAAAGGAGAAAATAAAATGAAACTAACTAATAGAAACAAATTAAAGAAAACATGCAATAAAATGATAAAAGTGGGGAATTCGGTAGGGATCCAGTTCTTTGGTTCAATCTCGGCCTACACACTGACAAAGCATATTTTATTAATTTGTTGTTCTTTAACCTCTCCTATATTAATCGTGGGTTAATAATTAACCCAAGTTTTCCCTTAGGTTTTGTTTAATCAAGATACGATCGTTAATTAAACC
>JAOSBL010000212.1:17634960-17649145 GCA_027568915.1 Erythroxylum roraimae
CGTTGGTCGTTATGGTTTGACTTAGTGATATAGACACAACGATCCTGGGTTTTTCGGGAAGGTCTCGGGACAAAAAAATTTTGTTTTCCGCACCGGGTCCATGTGATGTACCCACCGGGATTTTCCTACAATTATAACTCCTATGCTTCCTTGTAATGGTTAGTAAGTTTTGATACTGAAGCAAGGAAATTCCAAAAAGTTTGGTTTAAGATAGTCGTAGACAATACACTAAAAAAAAGTAGGCAATTGGTCAAAAACATTGTCTATAATTATTTATGATGTTTTCAATTCGTCACACAAAACATCATTATTTTTGAGTAATTCAAAATTATAGGTAATGTTTTTGAAATCATAGACAAAAAGTATTAGTGACAAAATGTTTTACATTAAAGCCCTAAACAAATGCAGCTAAATATCGAATATAAGTCAACGTTAGTGAAAAGAATTTATTTCCAAATGATTAGCAATGAAATAAAAACGTAGCCACTAACTTTTGGGTACGTTTTTGTCCTTCTTAACTATATAATTTTTGCTATGTTTTTTATTTTTTGTAGCAATATATTATTTGCAACGTTTTTTATTTCCTAAGTAAATAATGTTAACTGTATTTTTAAATTTTATAAAAAAAATTTAACTATTAATCTGTAAAAGTGTTGTTAAACATTATTTACAACTTTTTTCATAATCCATGATATGGAGCAATTTGTAATGTTTTGTATATAATGTATCAACATATTTTTTATTGTAAATTATTTGATTATTATAATAAAATTAAATCATAGAAAAATATTATTAATTCAAAATATGGAGTGTTCCATATATAAAATAAAATTATATAAATATCATCAAATTGTACTAGCAAAAATAATATAACATTAAAGGAAAATTCTTTATTACTATACAATATATTGATAATAGTTTGAGCAATTCTTATAAAAAAAACAATATAGAAAAAACTTCACAAATTAGAATATATTTGGACATAATGAAAAAGACACTCAAATTACGAAAACATTTTAGGATAACTCTAATAACTACCAAGTGTTGCCCAATTCCATAAACCTATAACAAATAACAAGGTTGGTTAAAATAAACTAAAATTATTGTGAGACAATTAATAATAGTTGCAAGACAATTGTTTGATCTACTCACCCTTGCCTTCTCATATTTTTTACATGGCATCAGGCTACAAACCTATCACCTGAGCATCAACAAAGTCCTTCCACATCTTTCCTAATCTAAGGCAAAGCCATTGCAAAAATAGGGGCTTAGTTTGAGCATCATTTGGTACCAAACCTCGAAGGTGCTTTAAGCACACATGAACTGAACCTACTTCAATACATATCACTTAATTACTATTTGCTAACCAATAATAAAGAGGTGAAAATGATAATGCAACCTTTATTCCCTAAATTTTAATTATTTGGTTGCTAGTAATAGAAAAAAATAAAGAATGACAAAATTGTAATAAATTCTAAACAATTCTGAACTTTTATTCCTAAAGGGGGTATGGGTATAAGTTGGAATTAAATATTAAGAACAAGAGATAAGAAATATTATTAAAATGTTATCATGTTATTACCAAGATATTAAATCTTATCAAAATATTAATATCAAAATTACATATTATGATATTTTATATTAATTTATTTAATAATTGTTTTGTTTTGTTTCATTGATACTTTTATTCTTATCATAAAAATCATTAATAATTATTTTAAAATTAATAATTTTATGAATCGTTTGAAATTATTTTGATTAATTATTATAAAATATAAAATATTTTAAATATTTATTTACAAAATAAATCATATAATAACTAAATATAGGTAAAAATATTTCTCATTATTTTTAATATTTAATACCAAATATTAGCATAAGTATTAACTTTGTTTAATCTATATCAAACACACATAATCAATAATTTCATTCCTATTCGAATTTCGATGTTTTACTCCCATTCATATGTTTTATTTGGATTCCTTCATTACTGGTAACCAAACGAGACCTTATTGTTTGTTCCATTATAAGTCTTCAACCTAAAGTTTATGCACGTTCCTATCATTGTAAGATATTTAAAACACGAATCACGCTATCTTCAACATTAACAATGGACAATCGTGGTTGTTGAGAAGTAAAAATCGACTTTTTTTTTTAAAATTAAGGAATTCTATTGATAAAGTAGGATTAAAGAACATTCTTGGAGAGGATCTATACTCTCCTTAGTCTTTTACAACAAAAACCAACATAAAATGACATCTTCCCATCATATCCACTGGATTGACATCATTACATTAACAAACGCATTCATTATACCAAAGCATTGTTGTTTATAATAGAGGTAAGGATCTCTCCCTTCTGTACGTTGAAAGTTCTAGTATTATCAAATTATGGTTGTACGATCAGAGACAACTTCCTTTCTTGGGTTCCTTCCATCTAACCAGAGGTAAGAATCTGATCTTTGTTTATCATCCCTCTTTTAATCCTTCTTTGACCTTCTATTCTAAATCTCCCAAATTAGGTGTATACCTTTGTAGAGGAAATCATAGAGATTTGTTAGTTTCAGGCTAACCTAAGCTTGATCGATTAGGTAACATTTAAGTTCATTCTTTGATACTTTTTTAATTTTGTACTTCCTCTTAATCTCTTACCTACACATATGTTGAATACATTATGAGCTTAGCCTCAAGTTATACATTCAGAGAGGCTAGAATATTTCTGTTGCATGTCTAGATGAGGTTTTTGAGTAGGATGAGCTCTCTGAGTTCTCTTAGGATTTCAGATACAAGAACCTCTTTGGGCAAGTTGGTTCCACCAAACTGTCTGAGGTTCCATGAAAAGTTAAATATGTCAAATCAAGCCATTATGATGCAATGTTATGTATGAAGCACTTTTAGGCAACAAATGATATCTATAGAGGAACCTATTTCCAATAACTCCAAGTACTACAAAGTTTAGGAGGATTAGCAATAAGAATATGTCACGGATGTAATAGCGGTTTTCAAAACTTACTGAGAGTAGAATGTTAGACTTTTGAGTCATATCATTTTAGAATTTATGAGGTACATTTCATTCACATGCATAACATGAGCATGTACACATATGAATGTTGATTTAGAAAACATTGCAAAGAAAGTATATGCACTCCATTGACATGTTTTGGGGTATGAAAGGTTTAAAATGATGATGATTTTATTGTGTATTATTTATATCTTCAATTTTTGTTTGATGGATTATAATTAGTAATTTGGAGTTAATTTGTTACATTTGGAAAATTGATAAATTAAAATGTACATTTAGTTTGGGAAGAATGTCAAGTGACAAGACAAATTGAAAAATGAAAAATTAAGATTACTAAGCCTATTAAATGAGTGACATTTAGCATAGAAAATTAAGTGACATATGGTAGCAGAATTGAGTGACAAATGGCTTAGGATTTTGGTGACAATTGGCAGCTTATAGAGACGACATGTGACTTGCATGCATATATGAAAATTGTCATTGTAAAACAAAGACACCTTTCATCTAATGGCTTAAGCTAATGTAGAATCATCTTCTCAAACTTTTCTCCTGCATGCTTTCTTCTTCTTTTCCCTTATTGTCGTAATTTGCATCTCAACCACACCACTGAAATTCTTCTTCATTTACGAACATCACTACCCAAAACTCACATAATATTCTTCACAACAAATAACCATTGAGGCAAAATATTGTCACCTTCTGTTCTTCTTCTTATCACTATCAAAATCATCCAATTTCCTCACTGTCCTTATGATGATCTTGCATGCATATTAAGCTAAGTTGGTTTGATATTTGAAGAGGCATTTGAGCTAAGTAAGTAAGTAAAATACTGACTTAATGTAGTATATGTTAGTAGAACTTTATGATGACTGTTTAGGGATGAATTTGGTTGTGGTATTGATGTTAAATGTGTGCTAGAAAATGATGCAGGAATGGGTATTTTTCTTCAATTTTTGCATGCATGAAAAACAATAGTTTATGAGGTGTTAAATGAATGATTTTGACCTAGAAATTGATAAGAAATTGAGGTATAATTAATGGACTATTATAAAGGTGAATTTATGCTAAAGATAGGTGTTATTAAAGTGTTCTTAAATTTAGAAAAGTTAGGATTACATGTATAATGGGATTAAGTGAATGATAATGAATCAATTGAGTAGAGTTTTGTGAGATTTATGTAACTAATATGGTAGTTAGATTAGCATGAAATGAGGTTGCATAAATGAACATGAATTTTGGAAAATTTGAAGTGTTAGTGACATTTCTAAGTAGGTGAAATTTGTTAAGAATTAGGGAAAAATGGATAGTGCATGATCATGGCACTCGTCCCATGACCATGGCCAATTGTACTAGCTTCTGTCATGATCGTGGAAAGGTCCACCACGATCATGGGCAACACTCTAAAGTGATAAATTCAGTTTTGTGTAATTGTTGAACCAACTAAGGATAAGTCACTCTACATTGGTGTATTTGGACTTGATTAAGGCTTGATATAAACCTAGATTGTTGCTTGATTAATTGGTTAAGGATTTAATAAGCTTAAGTTGTTAATTGATGTCGTAACTTAAGTAATGGATTGTCTTGATATCAATGAATCCTAATATGGAAATTATGAGTTGTCAAAGGAATCAAAGTGTTCTTATGAATGCAAATATGATCCAAAAGATATGAGTAAGGCGTATTAGGTATGAATGAATGAGAATTAGGAATTATGTGAATGTATGTTGCTAGAAAAGGTTGATGAATGTATGATTGATGAATTTAGAGTAATTAAACTTACTTAAGGTATAAACCTAAATGTAAAGTGGTAATATACAAGCTATAATAATTGAATGGTCAAGATTTGTGAAGATGAATACATACCCAGAAAGGTCAATTGAGCATACATGGCACATATACATGTGCATGATTGAATATTCATGTGATTAAACAAGTTATTAATGTGTGAAATATGTGTGTATTGCATGATTAAAGACGGACAAGTTGATCATCTACATCCAGACATTGCCGAATCATTAAGGCAATAGCTTTTTTGGAGCGTACTGTGAGTTAACCTAGATGTGTAAACTTAAATATATGTGCTACTGTTTGAATCAAATGTGCAATATAACATGTGTGAATAATTGAAAGATGAATGCCGGATTTAACTCCGATGAAATTGATATATGACATGAGCACATTGAATGAAAAGTACTAAAAGTATGACATATGAATTGATGCATCTCATTACATTGAAATGCATGATCAGATAAAAGGAGTTGTGACCAAAGGAAACAATGTAGAAAAGAGCTTTAAGCTCAGGATTGTGCACAAAGAGCCTTAGGCGCAGATATCAATAAGCCTGGTATCTTCAACGGATATGGGACAAGTATATGAAATGAGCTTGGTATGCACAATGAGTACGAGGCAGTAAATTGGGTTTGTAGGTGCTCGGTCACAACAAAGCAAAATAAGAAAGAAATCACATGTGCATTTGCATATATAGCTTTACATTACATGTATCATATGAATGATTGAAATGAATTATTGGATTGCTCTGAAATAGTGATATGAAATGTTTTTATACATGTTGTATTTGTTGAAATATGATATAATGTGATGTGTTCAATATTGGATGATGTGTTATACTTGTTGAATTAGATTACAATTGATCTTGGTGTTCTGATAATGATGGTTCACTCACTGAGTTCGCAAACTCATCAAAATTACAATGTTAATTTCCAGGTTTAAGGGAGTTTTAGCTTCTAAGGCAACTTAATAGAATTCTAGTATTGTCAATTTTGGGAACAAGAATGGCTCAAAGGTCTAGTCAACTAATACCTGCAGAGTCTAGATAGATGTCTTTGTATTAGCATTCCATGTTATGACACACATTGACTCTAGTGTGAAATTTTTGTACTGTATGGTGTACTGGGATTGAGTTTCAAAATTGGTGTGTGATGATTGTTTGAATTTGGAATGTTAATGCCATATATGACTTACTATGAATGTGAAAGAAACGAGTAGTTGGAATGCTTAAGTTATATTAATGCCTCAGGCTGTATTAATGTGATTGTCCTAATGTGCCGTTCTCATAGAGTATGTTCTCGAATATCCTTTGGTATGTTCAGGCATATGCTCTATGGAAGTGGTACGTTACAATAAAAGGGTAATCTCTCTTTTTCTCCTTATTCCTTGTACAAATTAAGCCATCATACGATGGTCAAATTAGTCAAAACATGATGGATTTTCTTTTGATTATTCTACAACAAAAAAATATCCCTTTGTTGTTATTTAATTTCTTTAAGGAACTAGCAGGAGACCAGTAAGTAATCTACGACTTACCAGTGCAAGAGAATCAAGGTCTAATGCTTGCCAAACTTGACAAATTTAATATTAGTTGTCTCAAAAGGTGAATTTAACCCAAACGAAATTCATAACAAAGATTTGACAACCTTGTTAACACTGCAATAGAAGGGACCTTTAGTGACAAAAAATTTTGTCACCAAAAGTCCCAAAATCGTCGCTAATAGTCATTAGAGATGATTTATATTCGTCGCCAAAATCATTGCCAAATTCCCGTAAGAGAAAAAAAAGTGACGATTTCCCACAGTAAAAAACTATAGCGACGTTTTGACTACATCGTTGCTAATTGTTTTTTGCTACGAGTAATGTTTGTAGTAAAAAAAGTATAGCTTTTGGGCACGCTTTGTTTTTAACCCTAAAACTTATTAACTACATTTCTATAAACGTAGAAAAACGTTATTAGTTACGAGTGTAGCCAAAATTATTGGTAAAGATTTTAAGAGCGTAGCCATAATATTTTTGGGTACATTTCTAAATTCGTAGCCAAATGTTTTTAGTTACGTTTTTTAAAATGAAGCAAAAAATATTTGATTATGTTTTGAAATTTTTAATATACATTTGAACTAAATATTATATCATGTAAATTATCATTATTGGTGACATTTTTAATCGATATTATTGTATATAATATTTATATTTTTTGTATAATTTATTAAGAAAAAATAATAAAAATAATTGAAAATTAGAAGCATTTTGTATAGAAAAATATCATTAAATTTGCTCATGTTGAAGATGTTAATTACAATTTCAAAAATACTTATATACAAAATAAAAAATACAAATATTAGTTTAATGACTAAGACTCGTTTTCATCTTCACTTGTTACATAATTTAGGCTAAGTAAAATTTTGACTAACTTTTCAAGCTTGACAATTTTTTTTTTCAATATGTTCTAGTTTGGCATTAAGCAGCTGGTTGTCCTCTTTAAGATGTTGAACATATGGTGGTCTTGATGAGGATGAAGCAACTGACTTAGGCCCTAACCTAAGCCCTTTGATGTAGTCAGATCATGTACCAAGCACCTTGCTACAAATGCCATCTACATTTGAATTATTTCTATCAAACATTGATGCTTGTAGCAACTTTTGCATCTTATTCTGAAATTTAAAAAACAAAATCAATATTCAATTCAAATATTATTAGTTAGTACTACATAAATAAAAAAACTTAAAATTTAAACAAATTTCTATACTTTCATAATTATTGTGTACTTATTCAAACATCCAGCCTTCACCTTCCTTTTAGTATGTCAGTTTGTAGAGTGTGATCCTATTGCACTATTCTCTATGTAGTTCCTTGTGACTCTTTGTTATGAAAAAAATACAAAACATAATAAATAATATTGTATTTACTGACATAATTATAACTTGTAAACAAAGAACTTACATATTCTTTTGTAGGATAATAAATGGTTTGGAGCCTTGGTTATGATAAGTCTTCATTTTTCCTTTGTTAACCTTGACTTTCTCACACTTTTCCTAAATAAAGAAAAGAAATAGTCATTAAATTATGTAATAAGATTAAGAGAAGCAAATGTGAATAGAAAGAAAAAAAATCTTAATGTTGGCAAAGACCCAATAATCACATATATTACTCCAATTTTCTAGAGACACCTGTTCAGGAACATATCTCCTTGCCTCCTCATTTGAAGAAAAATATTTGTAATATTTATGTAGTCGATAACAAAACATCAGAGTTGTCAATATCGATGATATTAAGCTTCATTTGTGAACAACAAGTAAAAGTGTAATTAATCTGAAAATAATTAAAACAATGTTACATATAGCTAAGTAAATTGAAAATTTATCGAAACTTTATCCAAAGCATTCTCTAGCAAGTTGTCTTCCTTCAATTGCTTGGCACGCTTAAAGCAAGGTAATTCACTTTTGACAATTACCACCAACTCACTAGACAATTTTGCTGATTGAACGTTATCTAGAGGACGACCTTGTGAAGTATCAATGTGAACAAACAACTTGCTGCTCATTACAACTCACAACCTCTAGTTATAACTCTACCTCTATTTCTAATGATGGTATTGGAACCTGACAACAAATGAATAATGATAAGAAAACACACATTAAACATGTAAATATATGTTTGAGCATAACTCTATTTGTAGGTGTTAAAACTTAACAAACTTGCAGATCCCTTACTACTAATTGAGGCAGATGGATGTTATTGCTGACTTGGTTCATTAATGGAAGAGGTCAATTGTTATTTCTACATAGGATTTGATTGATGTGTTTGTTGTTGGGTAGGATCTGATTGATGTGGTTGCTATTGAGTAGGGACAACTTCGATACTTACTACTTTCTTCTCTTTGTTCCTACCAGGCGCCATTATATTTGATATCTATAATTTAACTATCAATAATCCGCATTAACATAACTCAGTCATCAACAATCAGCATTAATAGAACTAAAACATCAGCAATACACATTAACATAACTTAATCATCAACAATCGATATTATCATAACTTAATCTTCAACAATGCCTATTAACATAAGTCAAACATCTATAATATGTATTAACATAACTCAAATATCAACAATCTACCTTAACACAAGTCAAACATCAACAAAACACATTAACATAATGTCAATCATCAACAATACACAATAATATAAGCCAAACTTCAACAATACATATTAATATAAGTCAAACATCAATAATACACAATAATATTACTCAATTATCAGCAATTCGCATTAACATAACTCAATCATCAATAATCCGCATTAACATAACTCAAACACCAATAATAAAGATTAACATAATTTAAACATCAACAAAAAAATCAATAATACGCATTATTTTTTGTTTCACTAATAAACATAATATAAAGAACACTTTTATACCTTCAATTATAATGATCAAGATCTTCAAAATCATCATCATTAATTACATTATGATGTGATTCTTCATCACTAGCCAAATTATCATCATTGTATATAATTCGTCCTTAATATACTCTTCATCTCTTTCTAAGATAAGTTGGCTTGTACTTCATCCAATTATAGTATATTGGGATCAACATCTCTCTTATGGAATGATGATATATCTACGTCTTCCATTTTTAGGGATTATTCAGCTTCAATTCAATCTCTTGATATACTTCATCACTGTCTTCACTTATTAGACCATTTTCCCTTTGACAAAAATTCAAGATATTTTGGTGTTGAAAGTTTTGAATAACTTTTCAATTGCTTCCCAATATAGCGTCATTGAGGTAGAAAACTTGCTTCATTTGACTTGGAAGGACAAACATTATCATACCATGTCTTACTAACATTGATGTTAGTAATATTCCTATTCACTTTTATGTCACTAAGATTAAGCTATTCGCACTTAAATAAAACAACCTTTTTATCATTGTAATTTAACTCTATTATTTTTGAGATGAGACCGTATGTAACATCCCAGATCACCCACTTACAGATATTGTCCGCTTTGGGCCTTGGCCCAGCCAAGCCCTCACGGATTTGCTTTTCCCGAGGCCTTCCCAGGAGGTCACCCATCATAGAACTACTATCACCCAAGCACATTTAACCTTGGAGTTCCGATGGGATCCGGTCCATTAGGCCATAAAAAACGCGTCTGTAAGGGAGAGGTATCCGTACCCTTATAAGGCGTACTTCGTTCCCTTCTCCAACCGATGTGGGATCTCATACTCTCCAACCCCCTTAGGGCCCAGCCCTCTTTGGGGTCCAGCCTAGCTGGTACAATGATTCTAGCACCGGCTCTGATACCACTTGTAACATCCCTGATCACCCGTTTACAGATATTGTCCGCTTTGGACCTTGGCCCAGCCAAGCCCTCACTGTTTTGCTTTTCCCGAGGCTTTTCCAAGAGGTCACCCATCCTAGAACTACTCTCGCCCAAGCACATTTAACCTCGGAGTTCTGATGGGATTTAGTGCATTAGGCTATGGAAAACGCGTCTGTAAGGGAGAGGTATCTGTACCCTTATAAGGCATACTTTGTTCCCCTCTCCAACCGATGTGGGATCTCATACTCTAAAGCGGACAATATCTGTAAGCGGGTGATCTGGGATGTTACACCGTAGAAGTCAATGAAATCATCGTCATGACATTCCTCAATAACAACCCTACAATTTTGGCTTCTAAATCGACTATCTTGATCTTTTGTGTGAAATATAACTCCATTAACAATACAACATATATTTTTTTTCCATACATATGAGGCCCATATGCCAAAGCATATAATGCTGTTATCACATCTTGCATTTTACAATTATGTAACCATATCATCTGTAGGACAAAATATAATTAGAAGTTAATCTGACATATAAATTGTTATAAGTTCATATATTCAATCAATAATTTACTTCAATCCTAAAATATGATCAGAAATTAATCATATGTCTTTCTTCAACATCTTTACATAGAATCAAAGCTATGTATGTTTTCTATTTTTTTTCCAACTCTTCTACTTTTAATGTCTTGCAACATCATTGCTTAAAAAACTTACCTAATTGTCTCAAAGTTAGGGAAAAATCCTTCAGTAAGCACCCACATATTCCAATAGGAAGTAATCGTTGCAGAAGTAAATGACAATCATTATTTTTCAATCCTAAAACTTTTCCCTCTTTAAGATCGACACAATAGGCTTTATTATATGCATACCCATCAGGAAACTTGACTGATTTAAGAAATTAACAAAAAGTTTGCTTTTCCTTTTTTGACATGTTGTAACAAGCAAGTAGAATAATGTATGACCCATCATCTCTTCTTTTCAAATAAAATTCTTTTCTTATATTCATGTCTTCCAAGTCTAATTTGGCCTTAATTCTATCATTTGATTTGCCATCAATTCCCATCAAAGTTCCTAAAATATTCTCACAAATATGTTTCTCAATATGCATCATATTAAGATTATGCCTCAATAGCAATTCCTTCCAATATAGTAAATTGAAAAATATGTTTTTTATTCCAATTAAGCTTAATAGCACTTCTCTTTCACTTTCTATTACTTGGGTGTTTGCTAGGTGTAATGTCACCCAAATGTGATAGTTTATAAGCCACATCATCACTAGAAAAGTGCAAAGGAGCTTCACCCAATTCTACTTTGCCATTAAACAATTTGCTTCTTTGCCATCTATGCCCATATTCTAAGTAACGAAAAATTCCCGTATAACATAATTTACTTCATAACCTCATTGAATGAATTCGATGGGTATACACAAGATAGGCCATATAACCTTTAGTACTCCATCCAAATAAATTCCCATAAGCTGGAAAATCATTTATGGTCCACGAAATAGCCGCATGCATTATAAATGTTTCACCTTCAACAACATCATAAGTTTTTAATCCAACCTCCCATAGATGGTTTAAGTCATCAATTAATGGTTGCATATATACATCAATATCCTTACTAAGAACAATAGATCTTGAAATAAGTAAAGACAATAATATAAAAGGCTCCTTCATACACGTCCATGCAGGTGAATTGTATGGCACTAGAATTACTAGCTACATACTGTAAGAAGTACTCATATTACCGAATGGATTAAATCAATATGAGGCCATACTTGAACATTATGAAAATCTTCTACAAACCATGGAAACTTTCCATTAAAGTCTTTCCATGCCATTGAGTCTATTGGATGACGCATAATGTTATCATCAATGCGTTTCTCTTTATGCTACCTTATATTTATGGCTGTTTTTATTACAATAAAAGCCTTTGTAGTCATGGTTTAATAGGCAAGTATCCCAAGATTTTATGTGATATCCTTTTCCCTTTCCCATCTTCCATTTGCCTCCTTGATATACCATAAATGGGACATTCTTCAAGATCTTTACTATTCTTACAAAAAATAACACAATCCTATTTACAAGCATGTATTAATATATATCCTAATCCAAGGTCCCTTAATAACTTCTTCACTTTATAGTAAGATTTGGGCAATTTGTGTTGAACAAGTAATGCATCATTAAGCAAGTCAATTAACATGTTAAAAGATTTGTTATTTTATTTATTATAGACCTTCCAATGCTACAACTTCACAACAAAAGATATCTGTGAGCGTTTTGAACACCCTGGATATAATTCATCTTGAGAAACTTTCAATAACTTCCCAAAATTATCTTCCGTAATACTACCAACTATGTTAGGCAAACCAGCTTCATTCATAGTCTCCTTATAATTATCATAATCCTTTAACATCTCGTCAATCCCATCATCACCATCATCATTAATATCACAATCTTCTAAATCATTATTGCTACTACCATCAAAGCATGTATCAACACTTCTAGTACAACTTGCTTCAGAACATTCACCATGATAAATCCACGGAGTATAGAATTTGTCTATGCCTTATATTAGTAAGTGATTATATACCACGTCTTGACTTTGAATATTCATTTAAACAATCTATGAATGGACAGTGAATACAACATTCTACACCTATTTGATCTTTTACAAATTGCATAAAACTCTTAACTCATTATAAGTATTTAGTAGACCATTTCCAATGACACATCCAACTTTTATCCATCTAGCTATTCAATTAAAAGTAAATTACTTAATTACTAAAAGCGATTTAAGTTGTAAATTACATAATGATAAATCAATACAGGTTGACATACTAAGTTTTATATCTTAACAAACTAAATGGTATGTGGCATTGTTAGACCACATGAATCGAGAAATTATGTGTTCTCGTTGTGACCCCTAGGCTTGTGAAATATTTTATCAATAAGCCTTATCAGAGTTGCATCATAGGTTTCTAGCTTATATACCATCCTAGGGGTTTAGTAAACACATCATTCATAAGAGATCTAGCTCATTCTAGACAACACAAAACCAATCTCTAAGTATTCATTGTTATCACTACACATATTCACACATTAACATAACCTCAACACACACAGACAAAACAAAAACACATAAAAAGCACACCCAACATTTACCAGAAAACAACACCCAAATACACCCAACACTTAACTGACAATTACATGGATAAAATGACGAAGAATTGAAAATGGCGACAATGGCATGCAAGAACAAAATGAAAGGAAAATGAAATGGGAGGGGTTTTGATGCATTTTTTTCATTTAAAATGAAAGGAAAATGACTTCGTTTTCCTGTTGAAGAAATGACGTCATTTTCTATTATTTTTTAAATGTTGCAACATTTGGTGACGTTTACAACAAAAGCAACGAGGAAAAAATTTAGAGCACAAAAATGAAATGGGAGGGGTTTTGTTGCATTTTTTCATTTAAAATGAAAGGAAAATGACTTTGTTTTCCTGTTGAAGAAATGATGTCGTTTTCTTGTTACTTTTCAAATGTTGCAACATTTGGTGAAGTATACAAAAAACATCGCCAAATGTTAAACAATTGGCGACGAATTAAAGCTATTGTCGCCAATTGTAAATCATCGCCAATACTATATATAAATAAATTTTGTAATAATTCATTTTTATAAAATATTCAGAATTTATATATAATAAATTGAGTTTTGTGAAACCACATAAAATTTCAAATCATATATTTTAAAAGAGATTTATTGAAATTATAATTTATGTAATATAAATTAAATATGTGTAATACCCGGTATCTAGTTACCAGGTAAACCAAAATAAATCGGTATTTGAGACTGATGTCATTAAAATTCACAGAACAATGAATAATAATTTTTAGTGACATCAAATTAATGATGTATGATATTTTTCGGTGGTCACAGGAAATTATTCGAGCAGATGTTGAAAAACAGTACAAGAATGGCAATTTTGTAAATAAGTGGACATGAGGAGTATAAAAGGAGCAAGTTGGAGAATAAGAC
>JAOSBL010000212.1:17649245-17667982 GCA_027568915.1 Erythroxylum roraimae
TCTTACCAATTCTATACATTTTGTTATTATCAAAACATAAGTAGAAATCAATTTGTCAACCACCATTGGTCCAACAACCACAATTACAAAAATTAACCATAGAAATCATATAATATAACATTATATGCATAAACGACATCCAAAATTAATTTTGGTGCATAATTACATAATACTGAGAGTACACAAAACCCCACAAGCCCAAATAATGCTAGGAATAAGTACAAAAATTTTCAAGAAAAAATTCGGAGAGTATAGTATATTTTTATTAATTTTAAAATTTGGGAAAAATAAAAAATAAAACTTCTAGCATTCCAAAAATTTCAGAAAAAAATACCATAAAATAGTACTGGGTAAGTGGAGCAAGTAGGAAAAAATTTAGGAAAAAATGGCCACCGGAGACAGTCGCACGTGCCCACACACGCCACCAGTGCTCGTGGGCGAGGGACAGTTGGGTCGGGCTTCATCTTCCTCGCCCGGCTGGCTGGTATCCGGGTCGCCCGACCCGGTTCGCGACCCAGTTCGGAAAAATGTTTATATCTCTCTCAATTTTGATCCGTTTTCAACGAAATTTGTGATCTGGAATGGAGACAAGCCCATAGAGGAGTGAGCTGTAATGTTATATGACCACTCTATCCATGATAAAATTTAGTCCAAAGAGTAGGTTTGTGACTGACAAAAGCACACATATATTGTTCGAGAATTCGATTCAAGATTTCGGTTTGTCTGTCCATCTGGGGGTGATAGGTTGTGCTCATTCGAAGTTTGATACCACATAAAGAGAAAAGTTCGTGTAAAAATTTATTGATGAAGATTGGGTCACGATTGGATATAATGTTATGCAGAGGTCCATGATGTTTGCAAATCATATCAACAAACAATTGAGCTACTTTATAGGTAGTGTAGTGTGCAGTAAAGCAAACAATTGAGCTACTTTATAGGTAGTGTATTGTGCAGTAAAGCACCAAAATGAGCACCCTTCGAGAACCTATCAATCACAACCAAAATAATAGAGGAGCCATTAGAGATTAGCAACCCAGTAATAAAATCCATACCCAAATCTTCCCAAGGACCAACTAGGATTGGCAATGGTTAAAGCAAGCATGCTGGTTTTTTTTTGTAATATACTTAGTTTGTTGACAAACGGAGCATTCTTGAACAAATTTCTAAACATCAGAAACCATGGTGGCCCGAGAAAAATTCTCATGAAGCCGACTTAATGTCTTTTGAAACCTCATATTATCGTCAATAGGAGTATTATAGAACTCCATCATAAGCAAGTCTTTACAACGACTGGAAGAAGGAATCCATATTCGACCTTTATAAAATAAAAAACCATTGGTGATTTGAAAATCAGGATGAAGCTTTGGGTTTTTTTTTTGAATAGCTAGCAAGATTTCTTTGGATGCTGGTAACATAAGCAACTCTTTTTTCAACTCCTCGAGCCAAGCAAATTGGGGAATAGTTAAAATATAATAGGTAGCATCTTCTTGTGCTCGAGAAAGGGCATCAGCGACTATGTTGTGTTGTCCCAAGTAACTTAATCACATATGTCTACTGATCAGAGGTTTGTAACTGTTGAGACATAAGTTCCTGGAGACTTTGATGGTCTGTCAAAATTACGAAAGGATGGCCTAACAAATATTGACGCCACTTTTTGACATCCATGGTGATTGTATGTAATTCTCGTATGTAAGTGGAGGCACGAGCAAGTTTGGGGCAAAACTATTTACTGAAGAATGTTATCAGCTAATTGTTTTGTTGAAGAATCACATCCATACGTGACCCAGATGCGTTTGTCTCCAAAATGAAAGGAATATCAAAATTGGGGAGGACTAAGACAGGAGCATTTGTCATAGCATATTTTAAAAGCTCAAATGATTATTGCGCTTCAGAAGACTAATGGAATTGGTCTTTCTTTAAGAGAGCAGTGAGAGGAGCAGCTAGTTAGGCATATTTTTTTATGAAACGTTAATAGAATCCTATGAGACCCAAAAACCACATAATAATTTAATGTTCTATGGTACAGGCCATTGCACCATTACCTCAATTTTGGAATTATCTGGTGCCAATCCTTTCTTAGAAACAATGTGACCAAAATATTCTAGTTGTTGATGCACAAATAAGCATTTGGAAAGCTTCAAATAAAATTTCCTGTGTAATAATTTCTAAAATGTCTGCTCCAAATGAGTCTCATACACATCTAAGGATTGGTTTTAAACCAAAATATCATCAAAGAAAACAACTAAAAATTTATGAATAAATGGCTTAAACAGTTGGTTCATAGTTATTTGGAAAGTTGATGATGCATTGTATAAGTCGAATGACATAACCCAGAACTCATAGTGGCCCAAGTGTGTGCAAAAGGCTGTCTTTTGGATGTCTTCCTTCTTCATCAAAATTTAGTGATACCCTTGTAATAAATCTATCTTAGAAAATCTGCAGTTTGTCAAGTAGTTCATCAATAGTTGGAATTGGGAATCTATCCTTCACAGTGGCTACATTTAGAGCTTTATAGTCAACACCAAATCGCCAAGATCTGTCTTTCTTTTTCACTAGCAAAATAGGGGAAGAATAGAGGCTGTGACTAGGGCAGATTATGCCAGTTTTAAGCATTTTGTCAATTTGGGTTTCAATTTCCTATTTTTGAGAGTAGGGATAGCAATATGGGTGGATGTTAATGGGTGGTGAGTATGGAAGCAGGTGGATATTATGGTTAGAATTGCGGTTAGGGGGTAATGTTGTCGGTAACTGAAAAAGTGTTTGGTATATGTCAAGGAACTTTTGAATTTGTGGTGGTTAATTATGTTGGAACAAATTTTCATGGGTTGGTTTCAAAGTTATTTGAATGTGAAAAAACTCATAAACCCCAATCTGTTTGAATTAATCTTTTAATATGTTGTACTGATGCAATTTCAGGCACTGTATAATGTAATCCTATTAACTCCACCCTATGGCCATCTTTGATAAATTTCATTGTTAACGTTGCATAGTTCATTGTCACTGGACTGAGAGCCGTCAACCATTGCACACCCAGAACAATGTCAGCCCCACTGAAGGATAGAACATGGAGATCTACCATGAATTTGTGACCTTGGATTTGCACCTCAACTTTTGGGTAAGATTGATTGCAAGCTTTCAGACCCATTGCCAACCAACACATTAAAAGGATTTGTATTAAGCGTCTGTAGATTAAGATAGAGATCAACTCTTTCTTGAATAAAATTATGGGTGCTACCACCATCTACCAAAATATTAAAAGCCTTACCATTTATTCGTCCTACTATCTAAAGTGTTTTAGGCACTAGCTGTCTAGCTATGGCGTTAAGGCTGATTTGGGTTGATCCTGCATTTGCAGTACCCATCATCTCCAAGAGTATATCATCATTACCACTAGCATTGTGCTGCTTTATTTCTATCTCGGACACATCATCTTCTACAATCACTAAAAATACTTTGATTTGCATTTATGGTTTGCACCAAATTTCTCATCGCAATTGTAACATAACTCTTTTTCTATTTAAAGGCCACTTCTTCCGGTGTAAGGTGTTTAAAATTTGGGTGGGAAGGAGCTAGAAGCAATGCAGGTTGTGGCTTAATGCTTGATCCCGATAAATTGATGGGTGCCACAGTATTGGGATTAATAGCATTTGAAGGACCCCTTTTAAAGCGAGAAGATTGTCGAATGTCTTGCAATTTGTCTTCCTGTAACCTTGCTAGAGCTGCTGCTTGTGTGAGAAAGAGAGAGAGAGACCAAAGTGCTTGTACTTCTTTTCATATTTCAGGAGTTAACCCCGAAATGAAGCAGCTAAGCAAAAATTTCAGGTGTAACCCGACTATCCTATTGAATAATCCCTCAAAATCAATTAAATAATCATTAACGGTCCCTCTTTGAACCAACTTGAACAAGGAACCTTTTGGGTCTTCGTAGTATGTTGGAGCAAATCTCATTTCAAGAGCATATAACGTATTTTCCCAAGTTCTTATCTGTCCATTTTGAAACATCCACTGGAACCAACTGAGGCTAAGGCCATCCATGTAGAAAGAAGCCACTCGAATCCAATCTACTTATGGGGTGTTATGGTAATCGAAGAATTTTTTTGTCTTAAAGATCCATCCCAATGCATCAGTTCCATCAAACCTTGGGACTTCAAGCCTCAAATGATACTTGTGACTGGGGAGTTCAGTAGACTCTGTTGAAGGATGTGAGTGAATTTGTGGTTGTGGGGAATGGGAAGATTTTGCTAGTTTTGTTTCTTTAGGAATAGAGAGAGAATCGAATTTGGACATTTTGGCTATAATCTCTTCTATTTTGGCATTGAGGGAAGATTGGTTTGAGGTCAAGTGGTTTGATTTGCAGTCAACTTGCTCATAGCATCCTCGAGTCATTCTATGACAGTCTTAGATCGAGTGCTTTCGGCCATAGTTGATGCTCTCAATGAAAGCACCAGATTGATATAGAAGGTGGGTTTCGAATTTAAGGTCGGAGACACCTCCAAAAGGTTGAGAGAAAGAAGGAGAATTTTATGACTTATTTCTTAACCATTCCGACATTGCTTACATCCATATATGCTCCCTCTAAATTTGACACGTTATAACAGAAATAACAAACATGCAACAACAATAATGCTAACAATAGAAAATCATGTAATCTCCTTGATTCGCGGGATTCCTATAACAACTTAGTGCACGTAATCATTCCAATTTCTTAGACGCCTAGTCATCCTCATAGGTCATTTTGCATGAGTTGCATGACTTGGGTCTTCATGAGTTGCATGGCTCCAATCTTCATGTACTGGTCCTTTGTTTATGCTTTCTTCATGCATAGTTTGTTGTCCTCTTTGAGCATGAGCAACGCTATCATTAGCCATGCTAGACAAGCAACTAAATTACGCCACTTGTGGATGTCTAAAGCTCACTTCTTAGGAGTAAAAGAATGGAATATCAACATTTATGGATCGCGATCTAATTACATAAACACTCAAAATCGATACAAATTCATCTAAGTTATCGTAATATTTAACATATTGTAAACTAATTCCCTTATCTATTTGTTATCTGCATTGAGATACTAAATAAGATAATTAGCAAAGCAGTAGAGCATGATCCTAATTTCAAGTTCCATTATTTTTATGAAAAGTTAAACCTAATTACTCTCTTATTTATTAATAATTTATTCCTCCTTGTATGTGGAGTTGATACCCATTTAATAATCTCTTTATGAGCTCTTGAAAACAATTATCTAGATATCTAGACTCTCCATTAACTTCAATAAGAGCATTATACAAATTTTTATGGGGTGTATTAGATCGAAAGCTTTAATTCTAGAAACTTCAAGATTTAAGTTTTGAAAACCACCCTTTTAAGTATTTAGGAATCCCTACATTTACAATGAGACTCTCCTTTAATAGTTTCTTACCTCTTTATGCCTTAACCCAAAAGAATCAATCATTGTGTTAAAACAATGATATTTAAAAAAAAATCTAGTACATTTTTCTCTCATATGTAGGCTATATGTACAAATACAATTACACTTTGGGTAGAATTCCATTATAAAAAATCCTATAATTACTTAATCAGTCCATATAATATTTCTCATATAATTATTCAATGTAACAAACTCCTATAACAAATCATGTCCACACTCCCCCTCAAGTTGGAGAATAAATATCCAACATGCCCAACTTGCCAATTACGTTATGAAATGCACTTTTTGAAATTGCCTTTATAAGGATATCAACAAATTGATCTTCAAGCTTGATGTACGAAAATTGAATAATCTTTTCATCTAAATTTTTAATGAAATGTTTATCAATCTCAACATGTTTGGTACGATCATGTTGTATAAGATTCTATGCAATATTAATAGTATCCTTATGATCATAATAAATATTCATAATTTTTGTATAATCAATCCCCAAATCTAATAGAACATGTTTAATCCATAATAATTCAAATATTCCATTAGTCATAACTCGAAACTTAGCTTTTTCTCTTGACCTTGCAACAACCTTTTTCTTCTTACTTTTCCAAGTTACAAGATTTCCTTCCACAAAAGTAAAATAGCCAGGTGTAGATTTTTGGTTGTTTGATCAGCTGCCCAATCTGCATTCATGTATCCTTTAATGTTGAAAACACTATTCTTTGAGAAGGATAAACCTTTTCCTGGAGAGCTTTTCAAGTACCTCAAGATTCGATATACGACATCCATGTGTTCTTCACTTGGCTTATGCATAAATTGACTAACATCACTATGTGCATACGCTATATCCGTCCTAGTATAAGACAAATAAATTAATCTCCTAACTAACCGCTGATAATTCCCTATATCTTTTGGAATTTAATTTAGGAAATTTCCAAGCTTATGATTCATTTCTATAGGTGTTTCAATTAGTTTGCAGGCAAGCATTCAAGTTTCAATCAAAAGGTCAAGTGTATATTTTATTTGTGAAAGAGAAATTCCTTGATCTATCCTTACCACCTCGATACCTAAGAAGTATTTGAGCTATCATAGGCTTTTCATTTCAAATTTAGTGGCTAAGTGTTCTTATAGAAGCTTCATTTCTTTACAATGATCTCTTGGGTACTTATGCAAAGATCTCTTGGTAATCTACTCCATACTTTTGTGTCTAACCCTTTATAACTAGCCTCGCTTTATATTTGTCGATGCTCCCTTTAGCCTTGAGTTTCACCTTATATAACCATCTATACCCGTTTTCTTTCCTTCGAGTAATGAAACAAAGTCCTAAATAGAGTTCCTTTGCATGGCTTCCATCTTCATTAATTGCTTTTGATGCTTTACTGCTTTCCTTTGTAAGCCTATCCACTGCTGCTTGAGTTTCCACTTTGGATCATTCAAAGCTTCATGCACATTATTAGGCACATAAACACTGGATAATTGATTAATAACATGTGCATATGGCTCAGACAATTTTTTAGTAGAAGCATAATTGTTGGTAAGGTATTTGACATTAGCATTGAGATTAGGTTTATTGTTTCTTTGTTACACCTTTATTCGATCTTTGTGGGTATCTCAGAAGAGGAACAAGAAATTCATTACTAGGATTATTAGATATTGGACTTAAGATTACCTGAGAGTTGCCCTTTTGGATATTCTGGATTGACCTATTGATAATGGTGTTAAAGTAGCCAAGTTTATATTACTAGGTTGTTATTCATGGCTGTCATTGTTATCAACTTCTTCCAGTTCTAAGCGCTCAATTGTATTGCCTGAAATATTGACAACTTCGTCCTATTCTAAGCATTCTTTGCGTTACCTAATATGCCTTGTAACATATTCCCTCTACTAACATTCTCCCCCTAAAAGGAAGATGTTGAAACTCCCCTGAATAATATGGTTCTAATTCCCAAAAAGAGGCATCCAAAGTTATAAGCAACTTTTTAGTTTGAGGGTCATAACATCGATACCCTTTTTGAAAATCTGAATATCCAATAAACACACATCTTTTTTCATAAAGATCAAGTTTAGTGCTCAAGATCGTAGGGATATGAACATACACTGTACATCCAAAAACTCTAGGTTCAAGGTTGGGGAGATGAGGAATAGAAAGTAAGGATTGAATTTTCTATTAAGAAGTTTGAAAATTTAAAACCTGAGATGATGATCTATTAATGAGATAAACAACATATTTTACTGCCTCTCCCCAATAAAAACTTATCATGTTCATCCCAAAGAGAGAATCACGGACCACCTCTAATATTTGTCTATTCCTCCTTTCTACTAAGCCATTTTGTTATAGAGTATAAGTGCATGAGGTCTGATACCAAATTCCAAGTTGATTCAAAACATTTCCAAAAGTGGCATCCATAAATTCCATGGTGTTATCAGTTTGTCACACCTAAATTGGTTTATGATATTGAGTGCTCACTATGCTTTGAAAGTCTTGAAATGCTATACAAATATCATGTTTTTTCATAAGTAGTGATATCCAAGTCATATGTGTACATTCATCAATGAATGTAATAAAATAATCTGTTTTATAGATTTCCTTAATACTAATTAAGGAGGATTTTGTTTTTTTTTTGGGAAAAAAATTATACATTGCTCCTTTCTTTAAGTTTATAGAAAAACTTTGGTTGAAAACCTTGTCATGTTTAATAATTGCTTTTGCAATTTCACCAAAAGTCATGTTTAATAATTGCTTTTGCAATTTCACCAAAATTGTATGCTTACAGCTTATATATTTTACTTCCTTAAAATTAATTGTAAGCCTCCCCTATTTTTGTACTTTCTGAAAACATGATAAACTTATTTAGATTCTAAAAGTTGTGATTAAGCTTTTAGGCTTGAGACTGTTTTTTGGGATTTTGATGTATGGTTTTGGTTTAATTTGAATATGTATGTTTTTGGGTGTGAGAAACAGTGTCAAGATGTCTCCTAATGATGGGGCTTCACCAATATTAAAGTTAGTCATTGTTGAATCTTTTGTTACTAGTAAAGGTTAAAAAGTTGCCTAAGGAAAGGAAGATATAATGTGTGAAGTAGAAGCTTCTTGTAATGGAGAAGAAGTAGATGCCTAAATGGAGAAGCACCAACATTAGGAGGAGATGGAAAAACCAAAGGTAGTAATGGGTTAAACCAAAAACACCCTAGTCTGGAGAAGAAGATAAGAGCCATACACCTAAGGACAGATACCTAACACATTTATGGTAGTTTAAAGTGGTTAGCACATGCTCTATACACGTCAACAATCCCAATAATTATGCCTTGAAAATATATTTCAATAAAGCTTTTAATAGTGTAACTTGGGACTTCATTATGTAATTGCTCCAGTCTTTTTTTTATAGAAAAATTCAAGAATTGGAAAACTGAATGCATAACTTCAACCTTATTCAACATTCCTATAAATGGAGAGCTAAAACAATTCATCAAAGGGGGTAAAATACTGAGGTAAGGGGATCCCTATCCTCCAACATGTTTATAATATGTATATAAGCTCTCTTCAGGTTTATCAAATACAACATTTCTCTAATCAAAAGAGTTGGATCAGTTAACATGTCCTTTGCAAATGATATATTAATTTTTTATAAGTTTAATAATAGATCTGTATATACAATCTCCAACTCCCTAAAACTATTTAAGGAATTATCAAACCTAAGTGTGAACCATAATAAAAGCTAGTTTATCTTATCCTTAAGTGTAATGGATGAAATTAAATGGTTATTGAGAATTTTAGGACTCCAGATAACCAATCCTCGTTTCACATATCTTGGATTATCAGCCTCCACTAAAAGATTGATGTATAGAGAGTGTTCTCCTTTGTTGTCACTATCACAACAAAGACTTGTCCTATAAGGGAAGATTGTTGCTGATCAAATATCTACTATGCTTCCTCCATATTTACTAGTCAGCTCATATGATGTTATCTGAAGGCATAATCAATTTCAAAAAAAAAAAAGAATGAGAGCTTTTTCTTTAGGAAGGCAGAAGAAAAGGAATGTAATTGCTAAGGTTAAGTGGCAAGAGGCATGGAAACCAACTAATGAAGGTAGGTTCGGGATAATTATAATTAGCCTCAACAAAAAAATTCTTATTGGAAAAAGATTACAAAGATTGCTTATTGAGAAGAATACTTTTTGGAAAAGATGGATATATACATACTTAGAGGAAAAATCTTATGGGAGATGAATAAAGACATAAAATGCCTTTTATTCATATAACAATTAATCAAGCTAATGGATGTGCTAGAAATCTTTAGGATGATAGGACTATAAGTAATGAGTTAAAAGCCTTATTCATAGTTAGCATGGGAATATGCATATGCATGATATGGTATGAGAAAAACTGCAGTTGCTTTCAAGGGGAAGAGAAAACCAAAGAAAGCCGATTAAGGGAGGCATTATAAAGAAGCAGAGAGAAGTTAACAATCATAAACTCTTTAAGTAAAAGCTCAAATAAATAAAGATTTAAAATGGTGACAAAGAGATTGAAAATTATGTGAAGTAGTAAATTGAAAGCTAGAATGAGTGGAAGCAAATATAGAGTTAATTTAAGGTTGCAAAAGTGATTAATATGTAATGGTAGTATTGATGAGTTTTTATAGGACAAAAAACTTTTGCATTTTGTTTGGATGTATACTCCAATGTTCTCACTATGCCATTCAAAGATTGTTAATATAATTGTTTAAATTCTAAAAAAAGCAATCCCCTCTTTTTATTTTATTAATATTCTTTCTTAAAAACTTTATTTTAATTAAATTAGTCTAAATTCCTAATAAATATAGGAAAACATTTTCTAATTTTTATTAGGAATATTTTTATAACTTATTTTAAATTAAATTAGTTATCAAATCAATAATGAAAATTAAAATGTTTTAAAGAGTTATAATTCATAATTTGATTACATCGGATATAAATAGTATAATAAGATTGTATTAATTATGATGAGACCTTAAATATTTTAATTTTTAAATTCATCAATTAAATATTAAGTACACATTTAAAACATGATAATTGTCATCTATTCTTTAAGAATAAAACTAGAGTTATAGTTATTGTAAGGCTTATTGAGCAAAACTAAGATTTCTTTACTGTAAATACGTTTTTATTTTAAATTAATGAGTCCTATTCAACTATTTTTTTATAGTTTAAATGAGCAAACACATAATCATATAAATTTAAAAGCAGTGTTAAGAATAACATATAAGCTATATTTTTGTAAAGAGTTGTAACATTACAAATCAAGGAGCCATATAAGAAATGATTAATAAGATTGTTATCTATCTAATTTAAATTTAGTTGGTTCATTGTGCAAACTTAAGATCAAATTAGTTCAAACGTGATCCTAAACCACTAAAAATTATTTAATAATTTCTCAATTTAATAGTGAGGGTTATTATTTCATTTAAAATAATGGAAGTAATTAAATATTTATAAATTCTTTATTTTATTTGGGTTTATGGTACAATCTAATATTTTCTCTTTTATGTCTTTTAATTTTTAAATAGAAGAAGTAGCAATTTTTCCTTTAGGAGAATTATGGATGGTAATAAGTTTACTAGGCCAAAATTGTTAAACTAATTTCAAAGATAAAGAATTGTTCAAAAAAAAAAACAAAATGTGTGTTCTTGACATTGAAACACCACTATAACCTAATTCGAATGCAACTGATGAAGTTTGGAAGAGATAATAACATCATATTGATGATGTTGAGTAAGCTACATGCGTGATGTTGGCTAGCATGTCTCCTGAGCTTCAAAGGCAATATGAGAACATAGATGTGTTCCTATAATAATTTTGCATCCCAAGGAGTTGTTTAATGCACAAAGTACAGTGGAGAGATATTGGACTTCTAGAGTATTATATCAATGCAAGATAGAAAATTGATCTTTACTAGAGTAATATATATTAAATATAATTGATTATACTGAAAAATTTTACCAATTAGGTTTTCTCATTGACTATGAGTTAAACATTGATTTAGTGCTTCAATCTCTTACCCCATGCTTTTCAAATTTTATTATGAACTTTTATATAAACCAAAAGGATGTATCAATGCCTAATACTAATTATAATTAAGATTGTAAAGGGATGCCTTAAGAAGGAAGCTATTTTTGTTCTTATTTTAGATTATTCTAAAAAGTAAGAAAAAGGGATCAAAAAAGAATAAGAGGAAGAAACATAAGGCTTCTACTAAAGTAGAAAAGCCAAATAGTAGTTTTAAGAAAAAGAATAATCACTACGTTTTTATTATGAAGTTGATGGACATTGAAAGAGGAATTGCAAAGCTTATCTTACTAACTTAAAAGATAAGACGCTTAAGGAAGCTACTTCTTTATATATGTTTATAATTGAAATCAATCTTTCTACTTCAATTTCATAATCATAAGTGTTATATTATATTATGGTTCTTATATTTGTAACAATATGGAAATGTTAACAAAGAGTTGATCATTAAGGAAAGGTGAAATAAACCTATATGTTAGCAATAAAGCAAAGGTTTCTACATTAGCTATAGGAACTTGTAGTTTATCTTTTCCTTATGTCCTTGCGCTAGAACTAGATAATTGTTATTATATTCCAATCATTATAAGAAACATTATTTCCGTTTCTTGTTTACTTTAAATGGGTTGTATTTATTATTAGGAATGAAAGTTGTTCTTTTTATAAAGATTATGTTTAGTATTAAAGGCAGTAGAGGAAGCAATTTAGATCAAGAAGTTCATTATCAAACTTGGAGTGTTTCCCTACATTGTTAAGTCAACAATGTTGTATGTAACAATAATGGTGCCATTATATAGGCAAAGGAATCCAAGTCTCATCAATGATCTACCATTATATAGGCAAAGGAATCAAGGTATCATCAATGATTTAACATGTACTGGTAAAGTTCCAATTGATCATTGAGATAGTTAAGTGAGAAGACATTCCAATATAGCAATTTTCCACCAAAGAGAATTTTATACATCCTCTCTCTGACTCATTATCTCAAGAGAGACATGGTCAACATATAGATGGATATGGTATTGGTAAAAGTTTCAAATTAGACTTTAATACATTTAAAAAGAACCCTAACTTTTAAATCCCATCTTAATTTCTTCGTCATTCCTTAGTTATAAAAAACTTATATAAAATTTTTATGGATCCCTTACTGGATATTTATCATATATGGTAAATGGGGATTAAGAAATAAAAAAGTAAAGTTTCTTCTTTATTTCCTTTCTTCTCTCTTTTTTTTAATTTCAGAACATTTTGGTTACATAGTTGGAATCTGCAACACATGCTAGTCATAACTGCGTAAGAAACTGAGAATATTTCTTGTTACCAAATTTTTTAATTTCTTTACAAGCCACTATCGATAGAAGTTTGCTAAATCTCTTTATCTTAATTGCAACACTTTCTATATTTTAGTTATAGTGGAAACTTAATAAAATAAAGAAGGATATAGCTTCACTGGCATTAGTTCCTTAGAGGTTGCCAATACTTAGATACGTTCCGTTTCTTGGCAAAGATATTCATCGAGATTTCATAGAATTGGATAATGACTATGGAACCATTGATAGGTGTTTTTAGATGATTATTCTGTGCATAGGCTTATAATTATGTTGTTGTTAATGTTTATATGTATTCTAAGTGTTTGTTTGGTTTAAAGCAAGAATCTGATCTTAATTTGATATTTCATGAGGTGTTTGATGTGTTTGTTAGTAATAGAAACTAGGAATTTGAAGAATGAAGAAGACGGAGGCTGAATGAAGCAATGCACGATCTTGACTTGCTTGTCACGATCATGACAGAGGGTGTAGACAGTAATTATAGCAAATTTCAACTTTTCTAATCAACTTTTCTAACACACAAGTCTTTTTGTAATTTTGACATTTTTGGGCTATTTTGGAACCAAATTAAGTTAGTAAACACTAAAAAGAACCTTAAAGGCCTTAAGAACTATTTAAGAACAAAAAACACACAAAAAAGGAGCAGCCTCCATTTTACCGAATTGGGATTAATCCAAGGAAGATCAAAAAGGGAGCATTGGAGAGTTACAACTGTTCCAGCATTTCCAGACCACTCCAAATCAAGTTCTTTCTTCTTTCCTTTGTTATTTTCTTTAAGCTTGATGTATAAATTGGGATTGAAAATGCTATACACATTTATGATGTTTTAATTTTTAGATTAAGATTTATTCTTGAGTCTAGTGTGAAAACTTGATTATCCAATAGATCACTTATGAACTAGTTGAAAGCGTTAGGCTATTTTTGTGAATCGAGAGAATGCAAAAATCTAGAATCTTGTAATAAATTAAGGATAATTAATTGAGGTTCAATGATTACGTCTTGAGAGAGATTAATCAACCCTTCTGAATTTTAGGATCGACAGTTAATTGAATCAATAAAGGTTAAGGGGCAAAATTAATATAGAATGAATCCTAAGCTTTTATCCTTGATCATCTTTGTTTAATTGTGACAGCTCAATTGTTAAATGGTTAGGTGCTCAATTTTATTTGATTGTTTTGATATTTGATATTTTATTTTCATCTAAATCAATTTTCACAAACTTAGACAAAGTTAGGTTCACTTAGTTTTAGCTTTTTCCTTATAGGACCGACACCTTTGAATACTACAAGTTATGAACCATATACTCGTAGATATTGAGGGTTTCATATTAGGTAAAACTTGCTCAACACCCATCTATAAGCATCAATATTTCTAAGATCACTTAGTAATATGTCTATATTAGAAACACATAGAGGAGAAGAAAGTAATAAGTAGATACTCTCTATCCTATGTTATATGAAGAAATAGTATTTAGATGAGACAATTAATCATTAAGTTATAGAAAAAAAACCTCTGGCTTTAAGTCATGATGTATAATTCCTCAAAGATGAAAACACGTAATCATAAACAAAATTCACACGATTAGAGCTTTTGCTTCTTATTTTTCTACATCATTTTCTTCTACACCATAGAAGAATCTTATATAAGCATTTATCTTATCCAAGAATCCTTAGGATATTTGATGTACATAAATAATGAAATTCAAAAAATTCATTTATTTAACCTTTCACAATTTTCTTTGATATATTGCTACCCTTGCACTTTCTGAAAGAAATACCAAAAGAAAATAAAATGAAAATGAAAAATTCATAAAGTTGAAACTAAAATATTAAAAATTGACAATTCCTAAATAGTATAACCTTTAGTGTGTTTCTAAGAAAAGAGGGGACATAAACAATAAAAATGTTTAATGGTTTGAACAACCATTGCAAGTTAGAACATTTGACATGAAAAAAATGAAACATACTAAGTATCAGTTACACAAACAAAAAGGTTAGGAAAAAGGTAAGAGAAGACATACTCCATGACAATAAACACATACTTGGAATGAAATTTTTATGTTAAAAATATTAATGCTTTTTATGGTCTTAGAAAATAAGAGATTAGAAAAGTTATAAGGGATGTGTATGGTAACATTGGACAGCCTATAGATATAGACTAATTGAAAATCTATGTTGGAATTGAAAATTTTCTTAATTCTATAATTAGAAGGTGTTCAAATTTGATCGACACCAAAAAAGATATGGGATAAATGAATGAGCTAAATAAAGACTTTCTGCAATTTCATAGTTGAAGAAAGAGAGAAGAAAAATGGAGAACTTAAAGAGCAAGAGAAAGTGAGTGGGAGGGAGAGAGGAGGGAGGGGAGATGAGAGAAAGAGGAAACTCTAGTTTCTTATATTTTTTGGACCATATTTGTCACATAGTATACATACCTAACGAGGAACCTACAAAAAGTACTAGATGATCTTCTTGAAATGGAGTGTAGACAAAAAAAATAAGTTAGGGTTCAAATTGAATATTTATGAAATATTAGGATTCTTTCAGAACATGTTAAAATGTTTTGAGTTTAAACTGAATTGGTGAAAGCATTAAAGTCTAGCCTGATCCTTTTGCCATAAAGTATGAGGTATATGGGCAGTGGTTTTAGTGTAAGTGAGAGAATGTTGGTTTATAGTCTTACAACTAATCAGACAATTGCAAATTAATGTGTGATATCTTTAGTTTAATTAATAAAACACTCTTTATCTTTATATATTTTTGTTAATTATATTTAATATTTTAATACTGAAAGTAAAACTCATGAAATAATTATTATGTAATTAAAATTATAAAGAATTTATAATTATGAGATTCAATTTATATTTATATATTATTTCTAAATTGTTCTTAGTTTTAGTTTCATTAATATGAGATATTGATGAAATGATCAAATTAAAACACATCATATTTCTTTCTTATGAAGAAATTAATTAATCTCATAAATTAAAATATACAACAATAATAACAATAATGACCCAGTGAAAATCCTCTTATGCACAGGGTCTGAGGAGGTCCAGTAGTACACATCTTTACTCCTAACTAATTAGGAGGCTATTTTCGATTCACAAAATAAAATATAAAGATACTTAAACACACATATGGATGCTTATTGGAAAATAACTTCACTATACTGGCTAAATTATGAGGATCTCAAATAGAATATTACTTATATGCTTATGGATTTTCTCATTATAATAGTTATATAATTTATCCTTAAATTTGAGATTACCAAGGTATCATATGTGAAAATTACTATGTTTTGATTCAACATATTTTATTAGGAGAGTTTAGTCAGTAGTACCTGAATATAGTATGAACTATATGAAGATAGTTGACTAAGTCAATAATAGATTTATCACTCTAAAGTAATTAGAGAAAATATTTCACTATTCTTAATTAGTAGTGGTATAATGAAATCTCCGGCCAACGTGAATTGACATTTGAAAATACAATTTCAAATATATATTATTAATTAGTAAGAACATGATTGGATTTAAATAGGTTATACATTAATTTCATTATTTATGTCCAATTGAAATATTAGATGAGAAATGAGTAAATTACATGTTACAATCATGCATATACAGGTTTAAGTCAAACCACTTTGACATTCTTAATATTTGAATAATTATCAATCTTAACCTATGATCACAAATTATTAAATTGAAGAATTAAAGATGGATTAAATGGAGATTTAATTTATATAATTATAATTTATAATTATCATCAACATATTAAGAACATGACAGGTTGAGAGTTATTTAGAAGGGAAATTCAATTTAAATTAAGTTGAATTTAATTGTAAAACATAAGAAACTTTAGAAATCAAATATAATTTATTTCATTTTAATTAAAATTATAATTAGAAATTTAATTGAAAAGAAATGAGATAATCTTTTTCTATATATTAGAAAGCTAGAACTGCTTTCTTTTTTTCGAAATATTTGTGGTTCAGTCTGAATCTGCTGGGGCTGGGTGCTGCTGCTTGGATCCATAAGGTTGGTTGACTTCGGCTCTAAAATACCTGCAAAACAATGAAGGCACACCGAGAGTTGATTGCCGGTAGGCCCCTCCGACGCTCAAGTCAGTCTTTTATTGAGGGTTTTGGTGGCTGTAAATAGAGAAAAGCAGGGTTTCTTAGTATCGTACCTGTATCATGATGAAATAGTACCTTATATAAGGAATACTGGCTAGGTTTAGGTCACCATTAGGTCATCATTCATGAATGGGCCGATCGACCCACATGTCGTTCCTTGTTGGGTCTGGACCTAACACGACCGACCCAACCATAAGCCCCCCTTACTCCTCAAGTCTGATCAAGGAGAAGGGTCGAAGGAGTACTTTAGGATTATGCGGCTCGTCTGTGTGATGACTCGTGATAAGGCAGGTCGATCGGAGATCAACGCCCTATGCGCGATAGCTCCTGCTAGGACAGAAGACCGATCGAGCATCCACGCCTAATGCGCGACAGCTCGGGCTAGTATAGGACAATCGGTCGACCGGTGCTAGGACTAGGCGATCGATCGGCTCATGCTAGGACAGGGCGATCGATTGGCTCATGCTATGCCAGGGTGAACGATCGGGCGTCGATGTCTAGTCACGACGCTAGGCCCCATCATTACTTTGACGATACGTATCTTCTGGGCGTCATTCAAAGTTTAAAACGATGCGTCTTTTTAACTGCCGCGCAGCTGTCATGCGCTGTCATACGCTATCATGCGTGTCCTATCGACTGTTGCGCCGCTTCAGGTCTTTAATGACCCTAATTCACCACCGCTCAGATTTTGCCACGTGTTCAATCTCGGCCCGGATTTCACCACGCGTCCAGCATCGATTGATACTCCTATTCAGTTGATCACTGCTATAAATATTGGAATCGGCAGACTACAGATTTTCTTCACGCGCAACTGATTCTCCAGCCTTCTATTCTACTTCATTTTCATCTTTTTGCTTGCAGTCACCGGAGTTTTCTTTCCATCATCGCTCAAATTCCAAACTTCAATCACTAAACTAGGTACGTCCCTTCTCTGATCCTTATCCTGCAAATTTCTTTTTCCTAACCATGTCGTCAACCAGTCCTAGAGGGGAGGTTAGTCCTAGGGGTGAAACCACTGAGAGGGCCCTGCAAATAGTCAGGCCGCTTGAGATAACGGCGGAAGTAATGGTGGTGCCGGAGGTGAGGGGGGTTGAAGAAGTCACGGCGAGTGACCGGAAGGATGGGTTGGTCGTTGAGGAACCATCGAAAGACGAATCGACGTTGACCGCAGGAGAGCTGAACCGGTAGATCATCAAGAACAACATCCCGTCATCCTGGAGACCTAGGCTGGCCTCCAAGAACGAGCGAATTTATAGCAATCTGGGAGGGTACGTCGCTGTTTCAGACAGCTTTTTTTCAGTCGGTGGTATGAGGCTTTCGTATGCCCCGATCATTGATGAGGTGTGCTGCACCTACCAATTGAGGCTGAGCCAAATTCCTCCAAATGGCTGGAGATTTATCAACGGCCTTGCCCTGCTATGCCATCATTTCGGGTGTCCCCCGTCGGTCGGTATCTTGCGCCACTTTTTGAGATTGAACCAGAGTTTAAGCTTTGGGGCTGGGGTTTCCCATTTCCAGTATAGAGATGCGCGCTATCGTCCGGCTGGAACAGCTTCAAAAGCCCAAGCTTGGAGGACGAAGTACTTCTTTGTGAAGCCCCCGGGATCTTCCTTTGAATTCAGGCCGTGGAGATATGCTCTGGCCAAGCGATGGAACGATATGTCAAATGTGTCCCTTACTAGGGAGGAGTGGGGGGTGATCGACCGAATAAAGGCGCTCGGTCGGTACAATTTCTACCGTCTTATGTGGGGGTATCGTGGAGGGGCATCGGTCGATGCGTTTTTGATTAATCCCCCACCTCAGATTAGCGGG
>JAOSBL010000212.1:17686936-17707855 GCA_027568915.1 Erythroxylum roraimae
AGATTTATCTCTTCTAGGTTTATCTTCTGCATCAAGCTCTACTTCATGAATTTTCAGTGAACCAAGCAATTCATCTATTTTCAACTTACTTAAATCCTTGGCCTCTTGTATTGCTGTTACTTTGGTCTTCATCTTTTTGAAAGACTCCTGAGAATCTTTCTGACATGATCTTGACTTTCGTAGATTCTTCCTAGAGCTTTAAGTCCGTTAACAATTGTTTGGAATCGTACGAACATCTGATCGATAGTCTCATCACCTTTCATCTTAAATAGCTCATACTGATGAACAAGAATACTAATCTTAGACTCTTTCACTTGATTTGTGCCTTCATGTGCAATGGCTAATGTATTCCACATTTCCTTTGCAGATGCGCATCCATGAACCTTATCATATTCACTTCTGCTTAGAGCATAACTTAAAAGAACTTGGACTTTGAATTTAACTGAAAACGAACTTTTTGATCAACCATCCATTGGTCATGAGAGATACTATTCCCTTCGTTGTCTGTTGGTGCATATAGACCATTTTCAATAATATCCCAAAGATCAATATGTGTGGATTCTATGAAGAGCCGCATCCTGTCCTTCCAATAATGATAATCTTCACCATTGAATGCAGGGGGTCTTGTGACCGAGGCACCTTTGGCTATAAAAACATGTGATTCAGCCATAAATCTTTGTCCTCACTTTGTAACAGTGTTTCTTGGAAACTTGCTCTAATACCAACTGAAGTAAATCACTTGTTAATATAGAAATCACGTATAATATATAGAATACACAAGAAGGGGGGTTGAATTATGTAAAATCTTCAGAGATATTATTCTTTAAAATTTTCTTTAATTTCTTTGCAAATTCAGATGATCATAAATTTTTTTTTCTTAAGTCGATGAGTAATGCAATCGTAAAAAATTTATTATCTACTCTTCTAACAACAAGAAAATTAAAAGATAAGTGTTAGAGAATAGACGTTGCTATTTTATACTGGTTCACCCTTAACTTTGGGCTACGTCCAGTCCTCAGAGTTTGTCTGAGATTTCACTATACTCTTCAACATTACAAGTATTCTTTCTACACTTGTAGAGCCTCTTTAGGTCTCTCTCACAAAGTATTCTTTATATGCTTTCCTAGCCTCTCCAGGCTTTAGGCTTTCTTTCTCTTGGAAAGATATTGTTTGAGCTTCACGTTATAGATGTATTCGCTCTTTTTTTTTGCACTTGAATACAGAGTTTTTCTAAGTATTGTACAATCAAATTTTCTCTCTTGTATTGTATGTATGTTATCTCTATATTTTTGTCTACGACTATACCTAGTATGTATAGCCTAAAACTTTAACTATCTTCTTGAGAAATCTGCTTCTTGAATCTTCTAGAAACCGTTATTAGTTGAGTCCTGTAACTAACTCTAACTAACTAATTGATTGAATTTCTAGAATATTTGTCATTTGCTTCGTCTGGTACTATGCTTCTTCTATTGTCGTGCTTTCGTTCGGCGTCGCGCTTTCGTCTGGTCTATCTAAGACGCTTTGTCGTAATCAAATTTTAAGTATCGTCTTGAGTTGACCTTCTGTATCTTCTTATGTTGACCGTCTTATGTTGACCGTTTGTAGTTTGAAGTATTGTCTGGGTTTGACCATGTATCTTCTGGGGTTGACTATGCATTGTCTTAAGTTGATGATTTGTGTCACTTACATTTTTCTGCGCACTTAACAAACTCATCAAAACAGTTGATATATTTTTAAGATTATTATTATTTGATTGTCATCAAAATTAATAGTGAAGTGAAGTCTTCTTGACTTAACACTTGGTTTATTACCGAAATATGCAAATACATTAATCAATCATAACACCCAACTCAAATAAACACAAATCAACTAGATTAACATTAAAGATAAGCAAAATCCCGAAGGTAAAGTTAGAACATCATAAACAACTCAAAATCCATATCCATACAACCCATCTCAATCTTACACATTAAATGAATAAAAAGGTAAATGTGGAGGAAATAAAACTTATGTTAGATGATTCGGGAAAGCAGCGGCATCGGGAGATCACCTATTTCAGAAAACTTCGGCATTAAAACCCTCTTCTTCTTCTTCTCTCTCTCTCTTCTTTCTCTCTCTCTCTTGGGTTTCCAAATGTAGGCAGAAATGTAGGCTCCTCTAGGGTTTCATCATTATCCTTTTATAGTTTTTTCCAATTAAGATAACCCTAATGTCTTTTCGGGATTTGAAATGTCTGAAACGTCCCTTAAAAACTTGAATCTAGTTTACCTGCTCTCTGTCGCAATCATAACCTTGCTCACGATCGTGGCCCAATATTGGTGCTTCAATCACTATCGTGGTAGGTCTCCTATGATCATGGCCATGTGTTTTGGTCCGGTTCTCCTCCGAAACTCTTCTGAATGTCCTAAAATACTAACAAACTCATCACGACACGTCATATATATAAAATTGAAGCTCAAAAACATGTTTTCACCCAAAGAATACTTAAAACACAAATGTTTATGAATTAACACAAATCTTAAGCTAAACACACACTAAACAATAAACTTAACCACTAAACATATATCAAATTACCTATAAAAATACAATGCAATCTACACCTATCACACCTTCTTTTGTCTCATCCACTAAGATAATATTGTCAGCAAAAATATACACCAAGTCACATTCCTTGAATATTCTTGATGAGCTCATTCATCACTGCTACAAATAAAAAAGGGCTCAATGAGGGGCCTTTGTATAACTCAATATCGATATAGAAACTCTATGTCTCCTGCTATCATCCTTACTCTAGTCTTATTTATACATATTCTTAATAACTCGTATATAGGTTATAGGAACTCCCTTGGCCTCTAAATACCTCCATATGATTTTCCTAGGTAACATGTCATATGCGTTCTCTAAATCAATAAAAACTATGTATAAATTACGTTGTCTTTTCCTGTAATATTTTATTAATCTTCTAAGGAGATGTAAAGCTTCTGTCACAGACCTTGCTAACATAAAGCCAAATTGGTTCTCCAAGATATGAGCATCCTTTCTCACTCTATTCTCAATCACCTTCTTCCATAACTTCATGATGTGACTAAATAGTTTGATGACTCTATAGTTGCTATAAATTTGAATGTCCCTTTTGTTCTTATATAGAGGAATTAACATACTAAGTCTTCACTCATCCAACATTTTAGTAGACTTAATGATTACATTAAAAAGCTTGGCTATCAAAGTAAGATCCTTTACGCCTAGGCTCTTCCACACCTCTATGGGTATTTCATTAAACCCTACTATCCTTTCACTCTTCATCTCCCTCAAAGCTTTTTTAATTTCTTCCCTTGTAATGTGTTGATAATGAGCAAAGTTACAAAACCTCTCAGATGTGCTACGATCACCTAAAGAGATGTTGTCTTCTATGCTTTCATAAAAAAGGCTATATAAGTACCTTTAAAATTTTCTTTTGATGTCATTTTCAGCAATGAGCACCCATCTTGCTTTATCTTTTATACACCAAACTTGATCTAAGTCTCTCGTTTTCTATTTCTTAGCTCTCGTCAATTTAAAAATGTCATTTTCTCCATCTTTAGTTTCCAATCATTAGTTCAATTTCTCGTAACCTTTGCTTTTAGCTACTGAGATTTTTTTGTTGGCCTTTTTCTTTGCTAATTTATATCTTTCTTTATTAACTAATTTCTTTATTTCTATGGTACTATAATATAGCTTTATAGGTGCCCTTCTTGATCTTAACATTTTCTTGTATATCTTCATTCAACCACTAAGATTTCATCTTGCCACCCTAGGTCCTTTAGAAACCCCCAATATTTCTTTAGTTGTATTTCCTAAAAGAGTTTGATACTCTCTGATACATTTGGTTAGCATCTCATTCCAATTTTCATTCTTCTCTATATAATCCTTTTATCCCTAAATAGTTCCATCGTGTTCTTTTTTAGATTCCACCATTTGATACGCATCCTAGAACTTCTTTTTTTCTTCTTCCAACCCTTAATTTATAAGATCCAAAACTAACAGTCTATACTGAATTGACAAGCAAGCGTTCAATATCACTTTACAATCCATGCATCTAGGTCGATCGCTCCACCTTACGAGGATGCAATCTATTTGAATTCTCTGCTCTTGAAAGTCACAAAACGAGCATATTTTCATAATTGATTTTGACTAATCAATAAAGTTGATGATAATTCTAGTATCTTGAATACCGAACTAATGTAGAAATGTTCCTTTCATTTTCTACTACCACCTTTCTTAGGGTATGTTTGATTGGACGTAAGATTTTTAATGTAATGAAATGAAATTGTTTATAATGAATGGAATGTAAATAGATGTAATATTAGAAAATTGTTATTTGTAGGTATGAAAGGGTTCATAATATAACATAGTGAATGTTATTTAGATGAAGGGTTTATAATGTAATATAGTGTAAAGTTGTTTATTATTTTACATTCCATTCTAAACCTTTCATTTTTACTGGTTAAGATGGAAAAAGATGTAATATGAAATCTTCTTCTTCTATTTCATCATATTCTATTACATTATATATTTCATTAATAAACCCACAACTAAACGTAAACCCTAATGGTTTTTATTTTTCACCTTATCCAATATCCTCAAGTTGGAAAACCATAATTCTTGACTTTTCTTTTGAATTTCATAGCAGAGGAAGCGGTTCGTACTTTCTGATTGTAGAAGGGTGGAACATTGGATTACACGTGCCATAGGCATTTATTATCCAAAACAAACAAACCAGGAAAACATATGCGCAAAAGGAAAATCAACTAATTGATCCGAAAAATCGATCTATTAAAACCAATAGATTATGTACATGTTTTAAAGTCGTTAGCATCTGTGGAGAAAAAAGAACAATGAAACGTCAAGATTTTCTGAATTTAAAAAAATGGATAATTTCACGCACCGGTGGAGTAGATAATCAGAGCTCAGCGTCTTCTATTGAAGCCTGATACATGTCGATCTTTGAAAGAGATCCACACGTTCCTACTACAAGGTTGGAGGTCGAAGAGAGAGTGTCGTTATAGAATTGCATCCAATGATGTCGTTGTGTTCATCTTTGTGGGCTCCACAGTCATTGCCTCTATCACCCAAATCCAAGCTTTGCTTCAGCGGAGAAAATGAACCGGTGGTGGCCTCCGGCGTCAGAGCCTCCGCCCACGTGTCGGATTTTCTGATCAAAGTAAGTGCTGAGAATGAATGACTGTGTCTTTTTATCGTTCCGTTATTTAAAAAACCTTTTATTACTTTATGTTCAGCTGGAAAGGTCCAATAGGGTATTTGACCACTCTATGTATGGTGTATTCTGTCGTGAACTATCGCACAAAACCCGCTGCTCTTCGATGCCTCGTCAAACGTCCACTTCCACTGCTCGGGTTCCTCTTTCTCTCTCTCGTTTGTTGCAATTGTATTAAACAGTCACAAACAGTTTTTATAAGTTTGCATCTGAAACAAACGATTCCAGTTTACATTACATCTGGCCTATATATACATGGTCTTATGACTAATGGTTTTTTGTTTGGATATTAGTTACAAGATAGCTTAGTGTACTCGAGGGCATTATGGGTAAGTAGAAATGTGATAGCGTGGAACGTGGATGTTGTAGATGGTTCCTCCTGCTATTTATATGCTAGTAAAATTGCTTCTTTATCCATTCAAGATGACGTCATTCAAGGTTTGAACCCACATCGTTGTCTTCCTTCTAATAAATAATTTTAGCTTCTAGCCACTCCATTTTTGTTCTCACTTACCTGTTAACAGGATATGATGTCAAAATTAAGCTTGAGGAAAATAATGTTGGGCTTCCAGAAAGTGTAAGATGCATTCAGTCTTTTTCTTTTTATTTAATAATGCTAAGTAGTTTGTGCAAGAATTATTTTTTTTGGTAAAGCTTTGATTGATTTAATAGCGACTTCTCATAGATTGCTGTATACCTTGAAATTCTATAAGCGTCATTCTTGTTTAGTGAAGTTTTCAACCTTCTTGGTAAGTTTGTAACCAGTTCTTTGATTTGAATTTTGCTAGGTTTTATCTAAATTCCCACATATACAAGGTTACCGAGCTTTCGAAGTGCCTAATTCTGTGGTTGTCAGACCCCTCTTGAAGTGTCAATTAGCAGTTGCAGCATTTGGATGTAAGCTGGCACTTTTTTGCTAGCACCCATCACTCATTTATTTGCGGTCTTTTAAATTTAAGCAAAAGTATATAACTAGATAAACGAGGTTGTCTTTATTGGTTTGTTGGAAGAGAGAGAATGTTGTTTCATTTGGATAATTGTAGCATAAAGCAAAATTATGGATATCTCTGAAGTTTTTGGATAGCATATCACTTAACTATAGGCCAGTTTACTGAAGATATTTATCATTGACAGCTGACGGGAAATGCAGCAATGCTACTGGTTTGCAGTTACCTGGTATTTTAGATGAATTGTTCTCATACGATGGTCCACTTGGTGCACATTATTCAATAGATTATGTCTCCCTCTACCTTTGGGCACCCACAGCACAAGTGTGTGAAATCTGTAGATTCTTAATTCCTTTCTTGTGATCTCAACCAGTTTAGGTCTCTATAAATATTCATGGTTCTGTCCTTCAAATCAAATAGGCAGTGAGTGCTCGCATTTATGGTGACACATCTACTGAGCATCCTCTGGAAATTGTCCAACTTGACGAGATTGATGGAGTTTGGCACTTTAAAGGACCAAAATATTGGGAAGGCTGTTATTATGTCTATGAAGTTTTAGTTTATCATCCTAGCACCTTGCGCATTGAGAAATGCTATGCAAATGATCCATATGCTAGAGGGTATGTTGGTTATTTCAATATGACGATGATGCTTTAATATTATTGAGATGCTTATCTCTATTGAAATTGACGTATTCAAGCATTCTATGTAAAGGCTTCAAACGTAATGGGAAAGGCATCTTTAACTTTTAAATGGTTTACATGTTGAAACAGGCTCTCATCAAATGGCCAGATGACATTATTTGTGAATCTTGATTCTTCTACTCTAAAACCAAAAGGATGGGATAGTTTAGCTGATGAAAAACCTCAAATAGCTTCTTTCTCAGATATAAGCATTTATGAGCTTCATATAAGGGATTTCAGGTAATGATTTGTTTTGTTGAAAAGTAATGATTGTATGCATTCTTAATCCATTGTTGACTTTACAGTGCCTATGATGACTCTGTTCGCCCGGACTTCCGTGGTGGTTATTTGGCTTTCACTTTGGAGGTGACATTTCTCTTCCCCTACAATCATAATCTATCGTCCTTCGATAAATGTAAATATTTTGTCCATGATTCATCACCTTAGCAATGTTGCTAGGGCAATTAAAATTGATTTGTGTTGGATTTGCACCTCTAGGCCAGTGATGAGTATCACTATTTGAATGAAACCTCCAGACTAGAATGATTTGTGTTTGGATAAGAACTTTTGTTGTAAATTATCTAGGCTTCTCAATTGTAACTGTAAAAAAGTTCATCTACTAGGATGAACGTTTATTCGCTAAGGTATCATCTATTAGGATGAACGTTTATTCCCAAAGGATACCTTAGCATAAAGGGTTTTCCCCTAATATCTGTTCGTCTGGCCTACAAGCAAAATATCTCTAAGTCACCCTAGGTTGATATGAAATTATTAATATAATCTTTTCCTTTATTGTATCTTATAAATGGATTTAGAGATTTTATAGTCATGTTAAGTGATTTTGTGATGGCCATTTTTTAACACCATAATATATATACCTGAAGAATTCTGCAGGTGTAAGTCATCTAAAAAAATTATCAGAGGCTGGTATAAGTCATATTCATTTGTTGCCGACCTTCCACTTTGGTGGTGTTGATGATGTCAAGGAGAATTGGAAGTGTGTCGGTAAGTCCATTTGTTATTCAAAAAGGAGTATTGGCACCCTATTCTCCCAAGATAGTGGTGATACTTTCCTAGGATGTTACTCTTTTGATGCGTAGATATGGTTTGGAATCAACTCTATATGGTGTTATAGTTTATCCACGTGGAAAACGTGATTTGTGGATATGTTAACTATTTTAGGTTTTTTGTATATTTTTAAGATATTCCTATTTAGTTAGGATATCTCGTGATCATAGCATCTGATTATTTTTGTTTTCCTTTTTGTTTTTAGGGTAACTTGTATATAATGCTATGTAGAAAATATTTTCTCAATGTCAAGCATGTTATTAGAGCCATAAGGCTTTCAGTTCTTGGAAAAGACCGATCTGAATGTCTACCCTTCATTGCTATCAATCTTGTTATTTTGACCAACCTTCATTGCTAGTTAATTTTTTCCTTTAGGCAATCAACTTTAATTACCTAGAGTTTTTTTTTTTCCTCACGGAGATGTCGAAGGTGGTAGAGCAACCATTACAACATAATCGAAGGAGACTGTTCAATCTCAACATCTCGATGAATTGCAAAATGTCAAGCTACATTTAAGTTTAATGGAAAAAATTACATTGAATGGTCTCAACTTGTTTGCATCATACTAAAAAGGGAAAGGAAAGATTAGCCATCGCATAGGTACAAGTCTAAAACCAAAGGATCATTGATTTGAAGCATGAGATGAAGAAAATTCTGTGATTATGGTTTGACTTTGGAACTCAAGGACACCTGAAATTAGTGACACGTGTGTTTTTGGCCATTAACAAGGATAAATGAGATGCACTCCAATAAATGAATTCTAAGGCTAGAGACACAGCCTAAGTGTGTAAAGACTATGACTGCAAGGCAAAGGAGGAAGACAGTTACCAAATATGCCAATCAGTCGAAATCCTTGAGGTAGTAGCTTGATCAATCCATTATTAAACTTAAAAAAAGTTCTCTATATCCCTAGATTATTCATGAACCTGATCTCTATCAACAAACTCACTAGAGATTTGAATTGCTATTTGATTTTCCATCGTAAAGTATTGTGTTTTTAAGGAATAGGATCTAGAGAACACGATTGGACATGCTAAAGGTATAGGATGACCTCTATTACCTTAAAGAATTGAACTTATCAAGCAAGATCAAGGGTAATTTATCTCATTCCTTTCTTTCAAAATCTTTTTCATCTAATAAAAAGAAAATCTAGCTCCACCATCACCGACTTTGGACATCCATCTTTAGAGTAGTTAAAATTATGTTTCCTTCTTTATTTAAGGGTCTAAATGTTGACGATTTCATTATGAAGTGTGTGAGCTTCTCAAACACAAATGTGTATCTTTTTTATCTAGTAATTAAAGAAGTTCTATTCCTTTTTGTATCATTCACAATGATATTTTGGATCCTTCTACTATTTCTAATGTTTCTAGAGCAAAATAGTTTGTGTCTTTCATCAATGATTATACTTCTGTCACTTGGATATTTTTACTCAAACACAAATCTGATGTCAGTACTGCCCTTGAAAATTTTTGTTCTATGATTAAAAATCATTTTAGGGTTAACATCAAAAGGTTTAGGTCTAGAAATGCTAGGAAGTATTTCAGTTAAGTCCTAACTCTATACTTTAAAGAAGAAGGATTGTACATGGGTCATCTTGTGTTAATATCTTCTTATAGCATAATGGAAAAATGGTCATTTCCTTGAATCAACTCGAGTCTTCTTTTCTTAGAAAAATGTACCTGAATCTTTTAGAAGCAGTACTTATAAATGTTGATCTTATAAAACATTTGCCTTCAAAAGTCTCGGGATTCAAGAGTCCAATGGAAATCTTCTCAACATTTTATCTTGATCTACAAACTACAAGTAACCTTGTTCCAAGGGTATTTGGGTGTGTGTCATTTATCCATGTTTATAGCCACAATTGCAGAAAGTTAGATCCAAGAATACTAAAATGTGTCTTTATGGGTTACTCTACGACTCAAAAAGGCTATAAGTGTTACCACCATCCATCAAAAAAGTTTTATGTTTCCACAAATGTTACTTTCAATGAACTTGAGTCTTATTTCATCACTCCTTATCTTCAAGAAGAGAATTCAACAATAGAAGATAAGGATGAGGGATTCTCAAGGATTTCTTCTTGTTTAACGTGTCATCTTCTTCTAAGCCTATTTGAACTTGTACCACAAAATCAACAAGAAAAGACAAATTTTACCCTTCATATTATGAGTTTGGCGGTGTATTTAAGAAAGAAGATGATTATTCATGAATCTACGTAAGTCCAAGACTACAACCTGATAATAATCCACCCTCTCCCCAGCCTATACTAACTAAGTCCATCAAAACTTATACTCGTAGAAACAAACTAGGAAGGAGGGGAGTGACTGCCATGTAGGCAAGTTTGTTATGGAGAGAGAATGAGGGAGGGGAATATAGAGTTGTTTAGTGAGAACAGAGAAAATAAGGATTTTACTATCATCATTGTTAGGAAAAAGTAGGCCTGGATTGTCCAGGAGGGGGAGCTTGCTCCAGTTGTTATCTTCTACATTACTATCAATATACTAACAGCAATACAATCTCTATCGAGTTACCTAACAATTGGTGCTTTCATTGAGAGACCAAGAGGGTAGAGGTTGTATGCAAACACGTGTGGAGGCTAGAGTGTCTGCTGTGGAAGCATCTCTTAGGAGACAAGAATCATCGTTGTCGGCCCAAGAAGCAATGGTGAAGTCGCATGATGCCACGTTGAAGGATCTTAGGACGCAGCTGAGCACGTTGATGGCTAGCATCGAGACCTTAGCAAAGTCCCAAGGCCAACTACAGACAGAAATGAGAGAAGGTTTTCAAACTCTTAAAGCTAGAAACCCAGAAAAGCAGAATATGGGAGACGGAGGAGAAGGTACCCCGACACTGACCCATCTCGCATCTTCTTCTTCGGGTGGGGAAAAAACCAGTCCATCGATCAGAGCCCTACTGACAGGAGAGCCGCACTCTTCCGTCGGCTACAGAACAAGCGTGGGAGGAATACAGAAACGTGGCACGGAGAGTCGGTCTTCCTTCGTTCCATGGTGAGGACCCATTTGCTTGGGTCGTACGTGCTGAATCCTATTTCTCGATTCATGAGATCCCTGATGAGCTGAGGTTGCCGATGGTGCAGATTTGTATGGAAGGGACCACTGGTTTAAATCCATACGTGAGCTGGAACCGTGTTTGACGTGGGAACGCTTCAAGCGATCCTTGTTCGATAGATATGGGGAAAAAGATGAGGGAAATCCGATAGAGCATCTGAAATCGATAGTTCAAAATAAGTCGGTGCATGAGTATATCGAAGAGTATGAGAGAGTGACTTCACAAATCACTCATTTTCCCAAAGAGTGGTTCATGAGCTGCTTTTTGGGAGGGCTGCATGAAGAAATAAGGAACCGGGTTAGGACCCATGACCCACCGACCTGCACCCAGTTGATTTCTATGGCATGTAAGGTGGAAAGGGAGTTGGTCGGCGAAGGAGTAATCCGACCCAGTGAAACGAAATACAAATTCGGGGCTTCCATTACTGGGTATGCATCTCGGATTGGCATGTCCAACCCTCAACGCCTAGGTCAAGCAGAAAATACATCTGCCAACGTGAAAGGGGAGGAAAAGGAGTTACCCAACAGGCCCCGAAATGTGATGACTGCTGATAGTCGACAAAATGGTCTAAGGTGGAAGGGAACTCAAAATTTGTCTTATGAGCAACTAATGGAGAGGAGAGCAAAGGGGCTATGTTTTAAATGTGGTCAAACCTATGGTCCACTCCATCAATGCCCAGACAAAGAGTTCAAGCTGATTGTTTGGGAGGGAAATGTACAGGATGAAACAGTAGGAGACATTACAGCGTTGAAGGCAAAGGAGCCTCTGGAGGATTGGGAGTTGGTTTGTAATTTGATGGAGTACAAAGAAATGGGAAGGGAAAAATCCTCACCGACGAGATCCATGGCTATAATTGGAAAGCTTAAGGAAATGCCTATTTTAATTATAGTAGATGGTGGAGCTAGTCATAATTTTGTGTCGAGTAAGTTGGTTAAGGCCATGGGAATTCCTACTACTCATACTCGAACGTTTGGAGTTAGACTGGGTGATGGGCACCGATCTTTCTCACAAGGTATTTGTAAAGAAATGCAGCTAGAAGTGAACGGAGCAGAATTTAGTATGGATGCTTATGTGTTCAACACTAGGGGACCTGATCTAATATTAGGTGTCACATGGCTGGAGACGCTAGGGGTGGTTGAGGTAGATTGTAAGAGAATGTTTATGTCCTTTGACCATATGGGTACGGAAATTACTCTGCAAGGAATTAATATGAAGGACCCTATTCCATATGCTCTACAACAAATGATCAATCGTGAGGAAACTACCTGGGAGGATTCAGACTTCATCAAGAGACAATTCACTTCTTTTTCCCTTGAGGACAAGTGGTCTTTTGAGGAGGAGGGAATTGATAACAATCCACCCTCTCCCCAGCCCATACTAACTAAGCCCATCAAAACTTATACTCGTAGAAACAAACTAGGAAGGAGGGGAGTGACTGCCATGTAGGCAAGTTTGTTAGAAGTTTGTTATGGAGAGAGAATGAGGGAGGGGAATATAGAGTTGTCTAGTGAGAACAGAGAAAATAAGGATTTTACTATCATCATTGTTAGGAAAAAGTAGGCCTGGATTGTCCAGGAGGGGGAGCTTGCTCCAGTTGTTATCTTCTACATTACTATCAATATACTAACAGCAATACAATCTCTATCGAGTTACCTAACACAACCCATATCCTAAGATTAAGGTAACAATTTTTGAACCTTCTCTATATAGTGAAATTGAATATCAATTGAACAATAACAATCAAGATCTTCCCATCGCTATTAAGAAAGGGATTTGGAAATGTACCAAACAACCACTTTATCTTCTTGCTCATTTACTTTCTTTCAAAAACATTTTACCATCTTATAAAGCCTTCCTTTTAGCCTAAACATCATTGCCATCCCTAAAACGCTATCTTAGGCTTTAACTAATAAGAAATGTAAGCAAGCTATGAATGTGGAAATGAGGGCATTAGAATAAAATAAACTTAAGAGTTGGTGAAGCAGCCAGTTGAGAAGAAACTTGTGGGTCGTAAATGGGTTTACACAGTAAAGTATATGGCAGATGAACCGATTCAAAGATATAAGGCAAGATTTATGTCCAAAGGCTATACCTAAGTTACAAAGATGAATATTGTTAGAATTCTTATATCTCTGGCAATTAACTATGGTTGGGATTGTAGTAATGTGATGTCACGAATACATTTTCAAATGGGAAATTTGAGAAAGAAATTTGCACAAAAGTGCCACCACGTTATAGGAATAATTTGGCTACTCAAACTATTTGTAAGTTGAAGAAGGTCTTGTATGGACTAAAATAGTCACCATGTGCATGGTTTTAAGAGATTTGTAGGAGTAATGATGGCTATTAGGTATAGACAAAGCTAAGGGGATCAATGTTGTTCATCAAACACTCACTTTTAAAGGGAGTCACAACACTTTTAGTGTATGTTGATGACATAATAATGACATGTGATGATATCAAGGATATACAGTTTCTAAATCAATGTTTGGCCAAGAAATTTGAGATCAAGGAATTGGGAAGGATGAAATATTTTCTCGCATTAAAGTAACTCACTCTAGCAAGGTCTTTTTATCTCCCAACAAAATTATATTACTAATCTCCTAAGAGATAGGTGAGACAACTTGCAAACTAACAAGTATTATGATAGACTCAACATTATACTTAGAAAGGCAGAGGTGGATGTTGTAGTAGACAAAGAAATATACCAACTCCTTATAGGGAGGCTCATTTATTTGTCTCACACACGACCAAATATAGCATATGCAATGTGTATGATAAGTTATATATGACACTAAAGAAGTTTAGTTACAAGCAACTTACTGAGTATTGTTGAATCTCAAAGGAACATCAGGAAAATATATTTTGTTTAATAGAAATAGAGGTCTAGCACTTGAGGCATATAAAATATTGATTATGTAGGATCGATTGTTGATAGCAGATCAACTTTAGGATATTGCACCTTTCTTGGTGGGAACCTTGTTACGTCAAGTAAGAGGCAGAATGTGGTGGCATGATATAGTGTAGAGGCAAAATTTCAAGCAGTGGTTTAAGGTGTTTGTGTGAACTACTTAGTTGAAAATTATCCTAGAAGACTTGAAAATTAAGTGGGATTATTCAATGAGACTTTACTGTGATAATAAAGTTGTGATCAGTATAGTTCATAATTCGGTACAACATGATCAAATAAAGCACATCGAAATTGACATATACTTCATAAAAGAAAAATTGGACAATGGTTTGATTTGCACATATTATGTGGCTACAAAGTATCAAACTTGTTGATTTACTTACAAGGGGTTAAGTGGTTCAACTTTTGAGAATATTGTATCTAACCTAAGAATGGAGAGTACCTATTCACTAGCTTGAGGGGAAGTGTGAGAAAACATGGTTATTTTAGGATTTTTGTCTTTCTAGGATTTCCTATTTAGTTAGGATATCTCATAATCATAAGATCTGATTATCCTATTTAGTTAGGATATCCTATGATCATGAGATTTGATTATTTTTGTTTCCTGTTATGGTAACTTGTATATAATTAACCCTCTTGTACACTTATAAACAATGCAATGCAAAAAAATTCTCTCAAATCTCAAGTTCTATTAGGCAGCTCATTGAGTGTTACAATATCTAAAAAAGACACTAAGAAAAGGTATTATGTTCAAAAGATGTTGAGGCTTATACAAAGACTGACTGTGTAGGATTGATTGTTGATAGGAGATCAACTTCGGGATATTGCACTTTTCTTGTTGGGAACCTTATGACATGGAGAAGTAAGAAGTAAAATATAGTAGCATGATCTAGTGTGGAGGCAGAATGTCATGCAATGATTCAAGGTGGTTTGATTTGCTCACCTTATATGGCTACGAGGAACCAATTTGTTGACGCAGTTACTAAAGGGTGAAGTAGTTCAAGTTTTGATAATATTATATCTAAGTTGGGGATGTAGAATATCTATTCACCAGCTTGAAGGATCTTGTGGGATAATATGATTAAGTTAGCTATTTTAGGATTTTTGTATCTTTTTTGGATATTTCTATTTAGTTAGGATATTATGGAATTTGATTATTTTTGTTTACTTTTTTGTTGTTAGAGTAACTTGTAAATAATTGACCTTCTTATACACTTGTAAACAATGCAATGCATAAAATATTTTCTCAATCTTGATTTCTATCCTAGGTCATTGACTGTTAATTTTATTATTGCAGATTTCTCAGTAAAGATGAAACACTATCATTTGCATGGAAACATAAAGTTTATGCAGAATAAAGCCATTCCTAGAAAGACAACCTAAGAATTTTAACATCTAACTAACTCTGCTTATGCTAATGAAATTGGTACACTTTCAAAAAAAAGTTGGATAATGGTGAAGAGCGATTTCTCACAAATACATGCATGAGAATACATCAGTTAATGTGTTTCATCTCAATCTCTCTGACTTTTCTTATGCATGGACTTTTATAGATAATAAGATGCTTGAAAAGTTGCCACCAGACTCGATTGAACAACAAGCTCAGATAACATCAATCCAAGATGATGATGGTTACAATTGGGGGTATGGTCTTGCTTGCGTACTTGGATAAGTATAAATTATTTCAATATGTCTTGAGATTTGATACAAAATTCTTATACTTTGTCTTAGGTATAATCCCATTCTTTGGGGAGTCCCAAAAGGAAGCTATGCTAGTAATGCTGATGGCCCTTGTCGCATAATTGAGTTCAGAAAAATGGTCCAGGTCTGGCCCACTTTTCAATTTGTTTTTCCTCGATTTTAGGGAACTATAGTCTAGTATGTTGGTCTACGATATGGGTATACACAATCAATGTTGTCAATGATTTGTCATTTTCTCCAATTGAGTATTTTAATGTAGGCACTCAACCGGATTGGCCTTTGTGTTGTGTTGGATGTTGTCTATAATCACCTGTATGGAAGTGGGCCTTTTGATGCAAATTCTGTTCTTGAAAAGGTAATTGATTTGGTCCCCGTTTGTGTATTTATCCCGTGTGACTTTAGTCTAGCTGGTAGATTTTGGATCTTCATTAACAAACAATTGTCATGCACAGTATGGTAACAGTATATTAGCTGCAAGTATCTTTCCTACATTTTGTGATTTTAAGTTTTTATCTCTAGATTGTTCCAGGTTACTATTTGAGAAGAAATGCTGATGGTTTTATCGAGCATAGTACATGCGAGAATAATACTGCTAGTGAGCATCACATGGTTGAGCGTTTAATCATTGATGATCTTTTAAACTGGGCAGTCAACTATAAGGTAATTACTCACTTTGCACTATAATTAATTTACTATGCATCAGATGTTTGGTGCTGTCTATATTGAAAGCATTTCTTATCCTTTCATAGCTAGTGATAGGGTCTATATTATACAAATATTGAGTAGTAGAGGGCCTAACTACTTGAGATGTTCTTGAATTTTGTATTTGAACTTTGACATGGCTTTTATGAATTATTGATTACTAATGATGTCAATTTTTTTTGTCAGGTTGATGGATTCAGGTTTGACCTTATGGGCCATATAATGAAACGCACAATGGTACAAGTACTTTTACTCTCTAACTTCATCATGAATGATGAATTAATTGATCATACAAATACTCACGGTATTATTCTGGTTGTTCATGATAGCATCATCCTCTTATTAATGGAAAATTAATTATTGGCAGAATTTCAGTAGAACTTGAATGTCTTCTCATGATGCATGACATTTTTTAGGTCTTAAATGATTTATGAGGTTAAAGTTGATGTGAATTCGATTTAATGCTTCTAAATGATTGAGTTTGTTTCTAGGATTAAAAACATGTTTGAAGCTAGTAACCCAGCATTTTATTTCTGTTCATAGGTGAAAGCGAAGAGCAAGCTCCATAGCCTAATGAAAGAAAGAGATGGAATTGATGGTTCCAGCATATATATGTAGGTTTGCATTATCTTTGGTGGAAGAGGAGGACGGGTTGCCTATTTGTGTCTTTTGATGAATAAATGTCCTTGACTGAATTTGGAGGAATTTTTTTTGTTGATGTTTGACTAATAGACATACATTAGCTTTATAAAAATTTACCCTAGTACAAAATAGGGAATAAATTTGTACAGATTTGTTAGATCCTATGACTTGTAGGATAGTCTATCCTAATTTTATGGACATAATTAGTACCAGATTTTATGGACATAATCCCCACAAAATCTAGACATAATCATACAAATTATGTTTTCCCACACTTTCCCTCAAGCTGGTGAATGGGCATTGGTCATTCCCAGCTTGGATACAGTGCTTTGAAACATTGGACTACTTAACCCTTTGGTAAGTACTTCTGCAAGTTGACTGTGTATATACGTAAGGTATACAAATCAACCCACTTTTTAACTTCTCTTCGATAAAGAGTCTGTCAACTTGGATGTGCTTTGATCGATCATGCTGTATTGGGTTGTGAGCTATATTAATGGCAGACTTGTTGATGCAAAAGTATATAGAAGAAATAAAAGAGGAAAGATTAGTCAACCACAAGTCCTGATTTGGTGGGATGAGGATTGGGAATTGAGTTGACATCAAAGATAAAGGCTAAAATTCAGATTTTATTAGGCTTCCTTATTAGATAAGTAGTAGTATTATGTTATTCTATTTTAGATATGTTATTCTAGTTGAATAGGAGTTATAGAATTTCTATTGTATGAGGATTTAAATTATAAATCCTTTTCCTACTAGAATAAGGATTCTAAGAACACTATATATATGTCCTTAGCCTTTCATTAATAACAAGCAATCTGGAATTTTTCTACAGCTTGAAAGTTTTCAACTAGAAGGTGTGATGCTTTCTTCTAAGAGTGATTCCTAGATCCTAGGAGTGATTCCTAGTTTCCTACTATCTATTATTTGTGTTCTTCACTAAATTCCAGCAACCCTAACCTGAATTCCAGCCCTCTAAAATCTACATTCTAGCCATCTCAAACCTAATATTCCAGCAGCCTAATATCAGCCATATTTCCTAATTTTGTGCTTTTAGGTGCTATTTAAGAATTCTTCTATTTGTCCTACATCACTTTTTGTTGTAGTAGAGTCTCATTGGGTTGTCCCACTTGATCTTCAAATCTTCTAGAATAATCTTGAACCAAATTAGTTCACAAATACCTTAGCCATTGCTTGAATTTCAGCCTCTACAGTAGATCATGCGACCTCATCCTATTTTTTACTTTTCCATGTCATGAGGTTTCCACCAAGAAAGGTGCAATATCTAGTAGTTGACCTTCTATCAATAATGGACCCAGCATAATCAACATCCATGTATACCTCAAATGCTAAACCTTTGCTCCTTTTAAGCAAAATACCTTTCCTTGGTGTACCCTTGAGATATTGTAATACTCGTTGGGTTGCTTGCAAATGGACTTCCTTTGGATTATGCATGAATTAGCTAATCACACTAATTGCATATGCTATATCTGGTCATGTGTGGGACAAATAAATCAGTTTTACTACTAGGCATTGATATGCTCCCTTGTTCACTATAGTATCTTCCTCTGCTATTGCAAGTTTAATATTTGAATCTAATGGAGTATTTGTTAGTTTGCATGCTATTTTATCTGTTTCCTTGAAAAGATCTTTGATTTTATTTTTGTTGGGAGAAAAAAATGCCCTGCTTAAAGAGAGCAACCTCAATTATGAGAAAATATTTCAACCTCTCTAGACCTTGATCTCAAATTCTTTATATAGACGTTGACTTAAGATCTCTTTCTCTTTAAAATCATCTCCTGTCATAATTATGTCATCAACATACACCAAGAGAATTGTGACTCTCTTTGTAGATAAGTTTTTAATGAATACTATGTGATCTCCTTGGGTTTGTTTGTATCCTATAGTCATCATAACTTGTGCAAATCTTCAAAATCGTGCTTGTGGTGATTGTTTGAGCCCATATAAGGCCTTCTATCTATCTATCTACAAACAGTATGACCAACATTGTTTTTTCATAACCTGGTGGAACCTCCATATCAATTTCTTCTTCTAGTTCTCCACGTAAAAATGCATTTATCACATCAAATTGTTGTAATTCCTAACTATAATTAGCTGCAAGCAACAACAGAACTCTAAAAGGACTCAACTTTGCAACTGGAGCAAAAGTCTCTAGATAATCAATTCCATAGGTTTGAGTATACCTCTTAGCTACTAACCTTGTCTTGTATCTTTCTATTGATCCATCTGCTCTATATTTAACTATGTGCACCCATTTACATCCCACTAGTTTCTTCCCAGCCGACAACTTCACCAACTCCCAAGTTTTATTCTTCTCCAACGCCTCCATCTCCACATTCATAGCTTGTTTCCATTTCTCATTGGACAAAGCCTCAGATAAGGTGGTAGGGAGACAAAATTTGCAAGAAGATATAAAGGTGTTTTTTTGCATTCTCTCATTCCTTTTGTAATAGCAATAGGAAAATCATCGTTATCATCAATCTTGAAATTTATGTTCATTATGTAATGAAGGATTAGAAATTGTTATCTCATTATCAGAATTTGGGTTGGACTCTTGGACTTGCATCGATTTTGGAGCAACCTTTTTCTTCCTTGCAAACACTTGTCCTTTGCTAAACCTCACATTTTCAAGAGTAGAATCTGTTTTTTTCTTGAGGATTTTCAATTGCAGGTGCAAGTTCATGTTCATGTTGTCTCACTTCTTCTATTGCAATTCAGGTTAAGGTACTATAGGTTTTGGTGCTGGTTTAGGAGTAGATATGGGGATAAGTGGATGCTCATTTTTTGGCATGAAAAGTGACAAGTCAAGTAAGAAATCTTTATCCTTATCTTCCATTATTGAATTCCCCCCCCCCCTGAATAGAATGATTTTTGAAGTAAGATTCCTATTCATGAAAAGTGAAATCCCGTGAGACATAGAACTTCTTTAATAGAGGGTGGTAGCATTTGTACCATTTTTGAGTGGATGAATATCCTATAAACACACAACTTATGCCCTTGGATTTGGTTTCCCTCAGTTTTGACTATGAACATAGACAAATGATATGCACCCAAATACTCTAGGAACAAGATTGTTAGTAGTGTAGTGCAGGGTAGAAGGTTGAGAGTTTTTCCATGGGATTGTTGAATCCTAAGATCTTAGAAGGCAAACGATTTATGAGATAAGTTGCTGTAAGAATTGCTTCCCCCTAAAAAGATTTAGGCATATTATTTTGAAACATAAAGGCTAGGGTTGTTTGAAGGAAGTGACGGTTTTTCTTTCTGCTACACCATTTTGTTGTGGGGTATTGACATAAGAGGACTTATGGACTATCCCTTCCTTTTGTAATTATGGAGTTAGGATTCGATTAAAATTATCCCTAGCATTACCCGACTGAAACCTTTTAATGTGGATTCCAAATTGGTTTTTAACCATGGAACACAAATTTGGAAGAATAGTACTAACCTCAGATTTGTGTTTGAGAAGAAAAAGCCAAGTGACAGGAGTATAATCATCAATGAATGAGACAAACCATCGTGCTTCAGAGACATTAGGAATAGAAGGGCCCTAAATATCATTGTGAATGAGATAAAAAGGAGTAGAGCTTCTTTTATTACTAATTGGAAATGATATAAACTTGTGTTTAGCAAGTTCACATACTTCATAATAAAAATGTTCAACATCTAAACCTTTAAACAGAGAAGGAAATAGAATTTTAATAATCCTAAAAGTTGGATGTCAAAGTCGGCGATGATGAAGCCAAATGTTTTCTTTATTGGAGGAAATAAATGTGAATCAGAGCTAATTTCCTCCATATAACTTTCTTAGAGACTGCAGTACATATATACACGAATAGGGTTACAGAATAGGCTAGATAATCTATACAGATACAGAATATAATCCTAGGATAATGTCTATCTCTAAGATACTGCTATCTAATC
>JAOSBL010000212.1:17723936-17734127 GCA_027568915.1 Erythroxylum roraimae
GGCGAGTCTAGGTCGATCCCACAGAGAGTGTGTGTAAAGTTTATGAAATGAAATTAATCACTAAGTCTAGAGTCCTAACATGTTCTATGTTGCGTTTGTTCATGTTCATTCTTACAATAGGAGTAAATTGGATCCACGTGCTCTTCGATGCGTTTTTATTGGATATTCCTCCACATAAAAGGGTTATAAATGTTTTCATCCACCTTCTAAAAGATTTTTTTGTCTCAGTTGATGTTACTTTTTTTGAAGATGAATCTTTTTTTCAACACACTTATCTTCAAGGGGAGACCTTGAGTGAAGATAAAGCAAAGGACATGTTTCTTCTTGATCTTAGTTTTGTTCAGCCTATACCCATAACCATCTATGAGTCCACTTCTCCCAATTCTTCGTCAATCGAGTCAGCCAAATCTATTGAAATGATGAAAGATAAGGGAAATCAAGGTAACATTCAGCCACAACAAGTTTATTCTAGGATGAAAATACCAGTCTCTCGACTAATACAGGTCCAGTCTCCCATTCATTCTGTTACCCAATTTCGTGAAACCACTCCCAAACCAATCGACAATGTAACACCAAGTGTTGAGCCAATTGAATCAGCAGACGAACATAAAATACCAAGTACTGAAGACCTACCAATTGCACTTAAGAAAGGAACAAGAACCTGCACGAAACATCCAGGATCTCTTTTCATGTCTTATCAAAATCTATCCCAAAACCATAGAGCCTTCCTAACTAATCTCCATACAATTCCTACACAGAGGAATCTGAGGCATTAAGAGACAAGAAATGGGAGGATGCTATGAAGACCGAGATGGAAGCCCTTGAGAGGAACAAGACATGGGAGTTAGTTGAATTGTCGAGAGGGAAGAAACTGGTCGGATGGAGGTGGGTTTTCACTATAAAATACATGGCTGATGGCTCGGTGGAAAGATACAAGGCTAGATTGGTGGCCAAAGGATACATTCAAACCTATGGCATTGATTATCTAGAGACATTTGCCCCTGTTGCTAAAATGAACACAGTATGGATACTTTTGTCATTAGATGCTAATTTCGAGTGGAATCTACAACAATTTGATGTTAAGAATGCGCTCCTCCATGGTGATCTAGAAGAGGAAATTTACATGGAAGTTTCCCCTGGATTTGAATCTAAAGAAGAAATGGTGTTCAAGCTGAAGAAAAGCTCTTTATGGGCTCAAACAGTCACCACGAGCTTAGTTTGGGAGGTTTGCTAAGGTGATGATCTCATTGGGATACAAGCCGAGTCAAGGAGACCATACTTTGTTCGCGAGACACTCAGATTCTGGGAGAGTCACAGCATTGTTAGTTTATGTAGATGATATCATTGTAACAGGTAATGATGTAGAAGAGATGAACAATCTGAAGCAATGTCTCTTGAAGGTGTTTGGACATCAAAGAGCTAGGAAAATTAAAGTACTTCCTAGGCATTGAAGTAGCTCATTCAAAGCAAGGAATTTTCATCTGCCAACAAAAGTACATACTTGACTTGTTGAAAGAAACAGGAAAGATGGGTTGTAAACCAGTGGAGACACCAATTGAATTCAATCATGGATTATATGATGCTCCAGAAGATCCCATGGTAGATAGAGGATCCTATCAGAAGCTTGTTGGGAAATTGATATATCTGGCACACACAAGGCTAGATATAGCATTGCAGTGAGCATGGTTAGTCAATTTATGCACAATCCCAAAGAATCACATCTTAAGGCAATAAATAGGATATTACAATACTTGAAAGGCAGCCCGGGAAGAGGAATTATGTTTAAACGACAAACAGGCACAGGCATGACGTTAGAAGCTTATACTAATGCAGATTATGCAGGATCTTTGGTCAACAGGAGATCAACGTCTGGTTACTGTACTCTTCTAGGTGGTAATCTTGTAACATGGAGAAGTAAGAAGCAAAACGTGGTAGCAAGATCAAGCGCAGAGTCAGAGTTCAGATCAATGGCGTTGGGAATATGTGAGTTACTCTGGCTGAAGATAATCCTAGATGACTTAAGAATAAAATGGGAAGGACCCATGAGGTTGTACTGTGATAATAAATTAGCCATTAGCATTGCACATAACCCTGTTCAACATGATCGAACAAAACATATTAATGTTGATAGGCATTTTATCAGGAAAAAACTAGACAATGGCTTAATATGCACTCCATTTGTGTCAAACAAGGATCAGTTGGCAGACGCACTTACAAAGGGACTGACAAGCACTATGTTTCAAGATATTATTAGCAAGCTTGGGATGGAAGATATCCATTCATCAGCTTGAGGGGGGTTGTCGAATTATGTAGTCTTATTTGGAAAGATTGTATAGTTATAGAAAATCATATAATTCGCTGATTTCTAGGAATTAGAGTTAGATACAGATTTGGAGGAGTTTCCTATTTTTAGGGAGTTTGTTACTAATTTTAAGCTAGACAATTGTGTATATAAACTAATGGCTCTGTAACCTAATTTTGATATATGAGAGAGAAATTCATTCTTCTCTTATAATATTTGACAGTACTCTGCATCTATATCAAACTTCATGTCTTACAATCACCCAGCTTAAGAGCCTTTACCTCCAACGTAACTAAAGTTAACAATACAAAAAGTCTTACAAGACCATATTTGGAAGTCTACTATTGATGATGAAATAAAAGTATTTCAAAAGAATGATACTTGGGAGATTTTAAAGTTTCCTACAGGTTAACAACTTGTAGGATGCAACTGGATTTTTAATGTGAAGTACAAGGCAGATGGAAGCATAGAAAGGTATAAAGCCCATAGTTGTCAGAGGTTTTAGCCATACTTATGGCATAGATTATCAAGAAATATTTATTTTGATGGCCAAGCCAAAAACTATTCAGGTACTTCTATTGTTACCAGTGAATTTTGATTGGGTAGATTGGGAGCTAAATTAATTGGATGCAAAAAATGCTTTCTTGAATGGAGAATTGGAAGATGAAGTTTACATGGAGAGTCATTTATGGACTACAAAAAACCACCTTGAGCATGGTTTAACTGGTTTACCAAAGTCATCAAGTAGCACGGATTTTCTCAAGGACAAACTGATCGTATTTTGTTCCTCAAACACTCATCCGAAGGAAGAAAGGCTATTCTTATAGACTATGTTGGTGATATAATTCTCATAGGTGATTATGAAAAAGAAGTAATATGATTAAAGGAGATTCTTGCTATTGAATTTGAAGTTAAAAACTTGGGAAAACTTAAATACTTCTAGGAATGGAAGTGGGAAGATCTAAAAGAGGAATTATAATCTCTCAATGCAAGTATAAATTAGACGTGCTAAAGGAGACTGGAATGCTTGGTAACAAGCCTTCAAAGATTCCCATGGACTACACAATTAAACTTGGGAGCAAGAAGGATTGACTTACTGGTAAGAAAAACTTATTTACTTAACTCATACTAGACCAGATATCAGCTTTGAGGTAACTGTAATTAGTTAATTCATGAACAATCCACATGAACATCTTGAAACATTATAAATTTTTTTAAGATATCTCAAGATGACACCTGAGAAAGGATTTTTCTTCCAAAAGGGTACCAACTTAGACATTCAGGTTTATTTAGAAGTGGATTGGTCTGTCTCAATCAGTAAACAAACATCTACCGAATGTTGCACATACATTTGGGGGAATCTAGTTCCTTGGAGGAGCAAGAAACGGTTAGTGGATGCAAGGAGTAATGTAAAGGTAGAATTTCAAGCTATGGCACATTGTTTATGTGAAGGAATGTGGTTAAAAAGTAAATGAACTGAAGACGCAAATTGAGAAATCACTTCAATTGTTTTGTGATAATCAAGTCGGTATGAGTATTGCAAAGAATTTGATCCATCATGACAAAATTAACCATGTAAAGACAGATCAAACATTTTATCTAATTATTTCGGTAATTAGGATTTTTTTAAGGTTTTTTTTCCTTGAATTTATCCTATAAATTATATCTAATAAAACAAATTCTAGAGATTTAAATCTAAGATTATATTCTTATCATATTTGAATTTTCTGTACTAAATAAACAACAATGTAAACAATAGGTTAGTTAGTAAATTCTGCGGTAACACTTACACATTGTGAAGTAGAACCGCCTGAACAATAACGATCAGCTACTTAATCACCAATTGAATGATGAAATCCTAAAGTTTATATCCTCATCTATTCTATATACTGTTTCTTCCTGGTCTTACATGATTTACTTGTTGCAACATTAGTCTGTTATTATTTTTTGACTTCTATGTTATCTTTTTTCATTACATATCTCTGTAAGGAGTGTAAAGGGTACACCCAACTTTTTGGTCTACATTGTATTATTTCCATTATTTATCAATTAATACCATTTCCCTTTCAAAAAAGAAAATTAGCCTGTTATTGGAGGATATTTATGTCTGATGCCTATGATAATATCTATCACGCAGGTTATGGCAGCTGATATGGTAGTCAAGAATTCCATATTTGAAGCATCCTCAGGATGCTTCACCGTGCCTCCTGTGACAACTGCTGTATTTGTTGAGCGTCGAGTAACTTAATCATGATTTGTTGTCTAACTTAGTTGTTTTGCTTGCGTTGGCAAAAAAATCGGTTAGTGGTGATCCAACAAGTTTTTCTGCACAGTTTTTGGTTTCAGCATTTGGAGGAATACTATATACAGATTATCTAGGTAGAAGTGGACTCTTGATGTACTTGTTGCAATGACTCGTCTGTAGCTTTGACCTAATGGATCTTTCTCATGCCCATTCGATACAATGTGTCATTGATAATGGAATGAGGTAATTTTATGAGAATTGAAAAGTAGTTCGAAACAAGCCGTGGAGAAATGACCCAATGGATAATTTGTTTAGTTCCCCTATTCATGTTTTGCATCAAATCTGAGTACAGATCACCCCTCTACAAAACACCCATTCAGTTGCACAGATGTCTTCATCTACGTTATCCATCATCTGATCAGGTCTAACTGGAAGAGATAGCACTTTGGACAACAGCTTCACTGTATTAGCATATAAAATGTCAGATCTGTTAAATTTCTACCCGTCCTAATATCCAGCGTAGAGTTATGGAGCTTACTTGCTTTGTCTCTGTGCAAGGGCAGTCCTTTGCGCAGTTCATATAGGACAGCTTACTCGCTGTGTCTCTATGCAAGGACAGTCCTTTGCGCAGTTCACATGGGAAAAAAGTTCACAGCGGTACGTTGGTTTAGCTTTGTGAATTTTACAGGTAATTGGAATGTCTTGGCTCATATTGTCCGAGCTACAATTGTAAGGAGAAGACAATCGTTGGCAAATAATAATGGAAGGTCAGAGTTGAAACATAAAGATATGAAAGGATTAATTAGGCGTCGAAGTTTTATAACTTTCTTTTATTATTTCTCTAATTATCAAACATTATTCTCATGTGTAGTTATTTTCTATTTAGGCTTTCTAATTAAATAAAAGATTCATATGGTATCCATCTAGAAGACAAAGTGGATAGGAGTTTGATGAGGTGATTCAGTATATTATTTCAAACGAGAAACTTATATTAGGTGATGACGTTTATGGCCGTATAAGAGCAACCTTATATAGGTAGTCGATTGTCTATAGGAGTTTTGGGCATAGAGATAGGAATGACAATGGCCTGCATTGTTAGACTTTTCAATAGTATTTGATTTGGTGATAACTCATTCTTCAGCAAAAAAGAATGCATGGTAACCTTTAATAGCAAAACTGTGAAGACTCAAATTGACTATTTTCTCATAAGCAAAACGGTCAATCCAATTGCAAAGATTGCAAGGTGATGCCTAACCCAAGTTTGTCAACTCAGCATAGATTATTAGTCATGGATCTTACAATTAAGGGTTGGAGAAAGAAGCGAAGTTCTCGGAAGTGCACTAGAGTTAAATAGTAGAACCTAAAAGGGGACACTGTATAATAACTTAAGGATACAGAGAAGCATAAAAACTAGAAGGAGATGTTAGCCGAATGTGGAATGAAGTAATAACTCTTTTAAAGGATATAGCTAAGGAGATATGGAGGAATAAAAACATCTAAGTAAAGATTAAGAAGGCAACATATAAAGCTTTATTGGATAACAACATAGATGAAGATAAAGGTAACCAATAGGGAGAGTTACAAGCTGACAAAGATAGAGGCGAAAAAGTAATCTTAGAAGTCAAAAGTAAAGCTTATGAGAACTTAATATCAAAGATTGGAAACAAAAGATAGATAAATTGATATTCTTAAGTTAACAAAAGCTACGAAACGGAAAGTGAAGGACTTGGATCAAGTTCATTATATAAAGGACGAAGCAGGACAGGTGCTCTTGGATGAAAATAATATCAAGAGAACATGACAAAGTTATATCTATTGTCTTTTTAATGAAGGCATAGATAATATTTTCTTGGGTGATATTAGCACTTATAAGCAGTACTGTAATTGTACTTATTACCGGTGTATTACAAGAAAAGAAATTAAAGAAGTTATCAGGAAGATGAAGAGTGGAAGGGTAGTATGACCTAATGAGTTATCCATAAAGGTGTGGAAGAGCCTATAAGAAGAGAGTCTTATTTGGTTAACTAAGCTTTTTAATGTGATCCTCAAATCCACAAAAATGTCAGATAAGTGGAGACTTAGTTCACTAATTCCTCTCTATAAGAGCAAAGGGGATATTCAAAGTTATAATAACTATAAAGATATCAAATTACTAAGTCACACTGTGAAGTTATGAGAGAGGGCAATTGAGAAAAGAGTAAGAAATGATATACCTATTTTAAAGAACCAATTTGGTTTTATACCATGTAAAGGTTTACGACAGAAGGCGTACATCTCATTATGCAATTAATGGATATTATATAGATAGGTAAAAGGACAGTGTATATAGTTTTTATTGATTTAGAAAAGACTTATAACAAGGTACCTAAGAAACTCATGTGGAGGCATTTAAAAGCCAAAAGAGTTCTTATTGCCTATATACAAGTTATTAAGGATATATACGGAGGTGTTAAAACTAGAGTAAGGATGATACGAGATACAAAGTATTTTTCTTTGTACTGCACTAGGGATCTTTAAGCCTCTTCCTATTTGTAGTAGTTATTGATGAGCTTACCAAAAATATTTGAAGGATTGTATCATAGTGTATATTGTTTGCTAATGATATTGTTTTTATAGATAAAACATAAAAAGGGTATTAATGTTAAACTAAAACTTTAGAAGGATATGCTAGAGTTAAAGCATTTTAAATTGAGTAAGATTAAGACCGAGGATTTAGAGTGTAAATTTTTGGACCGTATGGTTGCATTCGATGTAGAAATCAAGATTGGAACAAAAGTTGTACCATAGAAAGATTATTTTAAGTAACTTGGATCTATCATCTAAAGTAGTAACAAGATAGAGGATGACATAATACACCGTATCAAATCAGGGTAGCTTAAATGGAGGGATGCCTTAAGAGTTTTAGATAACAAGAAAATACTACTTAAGTTAAAAGGTAAATTCTACCATTTAGTAATTAGGTTGACCATACTCTATAGGGCAGAGTGTTAACCCGTTAAACATGTACATAGTCATAAGTTAATGATGACGTAGATGAAGATGTTCTGTTGGATGTGCAACTTTACAAGAAGTGATAAGATTAAGAATATATTATGACAAGTTATGGGTGGCTAATATTGATAGTAATTTAAGTGAGACAAGACTTAGGTGGTTCAGGTATGTTAAGAAGAGACATCTTAACGTCCTAATAAAAAGATGCAAGATGATTGCACTTAGGGACGATAAAAGAAGAACAGGAAATCCTAAGAAGAATTTGGAGGAGGTAATAGAAAATGATGACATTTTTAGAGCTCATTGAGAACTTAGCCTTTAATAGGAAACTTTGATGAATCATAATATGGGTAGAGGACCCTACGTAAAGCGGTCGTTCTATTTCCATAAGCCTTTCAAACCTTTTATTTCGTTTCTTGTAGCTTTTATTAGCATTAATTCTTTTTTTGTCGAACTTGCTTATTTAGTTATTATTTTTCTTTATTTTGTATTTTGTATTTTGTTTATTTTTCAATTGTTTGTTTTTTGATTTACTTATTTGTTTTCTTTCTCGGTTATTTATTTATTTACTTATCTTATTTGTATTTATTTGGTCATTTTTATTTATTTTATTATTTATGAAGTTATTTGTTTATGCATTTTTAATTGTTTTTAAAAAAATTCAGCGGGTCTATAAAAAACAACATATCTACTAACTATAGATAAGACTGTCTACTTTTGAATCTTTTTAGTAAGAATATCAATTTTGGCCTGGCCTAGCACGATTTTGGCCCTAGTTGATCAGGCCAAGAACGAGCCATAAGCCAAAATTGTTTGACCCGACTAGGCCACCAGTAGAGCTCAAGTCGGCTCATGGTTCAACCAAAACATAAAAAACGACATCATTTTTTATTTTTTATAAAAAGTATATAAGGTTGGGTGGGCCAGCCTATCTGTGTCACAGGCTGCCAACCCATTGACATCCCTTCTTCCTAGACCATGTATCTTAGCAACATTTTTACTAAATTATTATTGTTGAATCCTAAGAATAACATGTACAATTAAAAAATAGAAATCTCCAAAAGTAAAAATCATGACTGAAATCTTAAAAAGAAGCCGACTCAATAAAATAAACGGTGATAGTCTTTGGAAATTTTTAATCCTAAAAATTGAGAAATCTAAACTCGAGAAAGCTTAACACAATTCTTGATTTATTATTTTAATCGTAAAAATTGAAAGGCAAACCGCGTTAATCGTGATGTTTTGTGAATTTCATAGACAGTACTGAGCCTGGCAGGGAGACAACATCTTGTAATCAGCACCAATTGCACATTGACATGGCAATGAATTCTGACAGAGGACCTATGTCACTCAATAGATGTCGTTCATTTACAGTAAATACATATTTTTGTTTTTTGATAATTGGGCTCGTCGAAAGGTTATGAAAAGGATTTCAAATTGGGTGTCGTTGTTAGATTGGAAGTAATTTAACACAACTAAGTGGAGAGGAAATGAGTCCAGATGAAATGGTGACGTCTATAGATATTGCCGTCCAGAGAAGTCTCTATTTCTAAGTTGATCCCAAAGTCCGCCTCAGTTTGGTGACGAAGCCCATAAATTATAATACGAGTTTAAGAGGAAAGGCATGGTCTAAGCGTATTAAGATGATGTAGCTCTAAGTTGAGGCATAGGTTTGTTTTGGGTATGTAGTTATCTTTTTCCATAAATTCGTAACGTGTTCCACAATTACTTATATCGTGACGGGAGAGTCCTATGGAAGATTGGATCTCATACGATACGATATCACTGAGAAGACTTTTATCAAAACTGCATGACTAATACCCATCTAGCTCATGGGAAGCGTTCCAGGGCCAGGGGTCGACTCACATTTATTATTATTATTATTTTATTTGCAACTAACATGTTCCATTGAGTGGCTCAGAAGCTACTCTCGCTATATTTTCTCTTTTCTTAGGTCTTATTTATGACTTGTGTAGCACATAATATATATATAAAATATCGGATATAAAATTCACTGGCATATGACATATTTGCTCCTGCTTCCCACCTAGCAGTCTCTTCCAAGTTAGCTCTTTCTGTGTCCACACTTTGTGTAGAAGGATATATCAAATAATAAAAATACACGTCTAAGCTAGAGTATAATAGTGCAATTGTGGTATACATATGAGAGACAGTTAAGTATGTGGTAATCAGAGAAGAAGCCATGATTAAGAGATCCTTTGCTTGCCTGAATAATAGTTTCTTACAGTTGGTCTCTTGCACCTTCTTACGTGCCGCACACAAACCCATCAATCATACTCCTTCACGCCAAGAACTTGCCTTCCTTAATCTGTCCATATTACATCCTATTCAGTAATAATAATATCTCAAGTGTAAGATCAATGAACAAAACATACCAATTGTGTGCAATTTTATCAATTCCCCACTATACCTGCAATCCAAGTTCCTATGCTACCACTTGTTTTTTTTTTTTTTTTTTGCATTGTTCTTGTAAGGGTTTCTTCAAACCCTGGTATTGATCTGGCAACTGCCAAAAATCGAACTGTATGCAAAGTGGAAGCCTCATACTATGGAATTTGGTTCGGCCGGGTTCCGTTGAGGCTGGGCGTTGCCACTAGGATCCATGGAGTCGATAGGTTCTGACCTGAAGATG
>JAOSBL010000212.1:17758266-17768851 GCA_027568915.1 Erythroxylum roraimae
ATCAGACATTTCATTAACTTTCTTAATAAGTGTGCATTCCTCTAAAACGACACTTATTATAAATCGGAGGGAGTATTATTTAGCCTCTATCTTAGTAATTAATTAATATATCTTGAGATGCGTAACAACCATAAACCCACATTCTTTTTAGAAAATTAGAGAACCAATATCCTCCACTTGCGTAGCTATTTTTCACTTCAATTATGCACACCTGCCAATAATACTCGAAAGTATACTAAAATAACAGTTAGCCTTACCATAACTCTTCAATCTGGATTTGCGCCTGCGAAGCCTCAGGAGGTTTGATTTGAGCTACCCCATAATACACGACATGCAAAATTAGTTCTAAATGAGGCCTACTATATCAAACTAACAAGTTGAGAAAGGTCCGCAAATCATAACAATTTTCCAGCCACGCCCGCAACACATTGATATAGAACAACACCATCTAATGTGTCATAAGAGCAAGACTTGAAGCACACAAGCATTTTGAAAGCCCTTTTGCTACGAACATATTGCTTGAACCATTGCCATTAAAATTCAAGCTATCATCATTGGACCCCTATAATGTAATAATATATTCACGCGATTAGACTATACGCTTAAGAGGAATGAAGGATCCACATAGGGTGACAAATACAATTGTCACATTTTTCATCTACTTTGAAAAATTTAGTGAGAGAATTAAATACAAATTCTCAGCTCATTTTGCTAACAACCGATATAGACAAGGACGGAGCCACAGTGGGGGCAAGTGGGGGCACTTGCCCCCACTGGCTCCAAAGAATTTTCATAAAAAAATTGTTATTTTAAATTTTTAACTCATAAAAAAATTAAAATTTTGCTCTCATTAAAATTTTGCTCTCATTAAAATTTTGCCCCCACTAAAAAAATTATTTTGCCTTCAGTAATATTTTGCCCCCACTCAAAAAAATTTCTGGATCCGTCCCTGGATATAGACCTAGCAATTCAGTAGCATTATTTTAAATAATGCAAAAGTCATGTGAGACCCTTTAAGGCTATATAAGACAATCCAACTTTCATGTCACAAAAATACTCAATCCCAACACTTCAATTGAAACTATTTCTTTTAAGAAAGGATTCAAGAGATACCATCTCTTATGGAAATCTCTAAAGATGGACAAAGCTTATACCTTCAAGGAAGTTCAAAAAAGGGATTGAAGGTACGTTAATGTGGAGGAGACTGAATGATATACATAAACAAACGCAAAATAAAACTAGAGAATTATTGGATAAGTACACCTATAATTTTCTATGATATTGTTTAGTGAGTCGAGTATCCGTCCATGATAACTATAATTATTGGTACTAATTGTTTTTCCTATTCTCTAATATAATAAAGCCAATAATTGAGTGAAAGATATAATTAAATAAATGTAAATAACATTTTAGAATTACTAAATCAAAGTGATATTACAAATAAATAACCAATGAATAAATAAAATACAAATAAGAATCCCCTAAATTTTTCCACACTTGAGTTTACCATGATTCAATGATTAGTTTCTTAAACCAATAAGAATTTCGAAGTTATAACTATATTTTCTGTCAAGACATACAATCCATATCCCTAATTATTTTAATCGAAAGTTCTCGCAAATCAAAACCCCCAAGAATGGATTAATTTGTCATATGAATTCTTGTGATAGATTTCACTCTAAATCAAAATGATCATTTAGTCTTATCTAGGATTCCATTTAACCCTTGTTATTCATGTTATATATATATAAATATCTTCTATATTTACTACTTCAGTCCTCTATGTGAATCTGAAATTGAATCTTCTACATTTGCTACTTCGATTCTACATAATAAATAAACATAAACAGTTTTGAAGAAACCAAAATCTTCCATTAAATCAAAGAAAATAATTTAAAGCAATAATTATAAGGTTTACCCCATCTAGATTTACATCCCAGTTAGCTCATAATAAAAAAAAACAATAAACAATAAACAAGAAAGAACATAAGAAATAAGATCTAGTTCTCATAGAACTTGAATCTTGAATGTTCTTGATGAATCAGGATAATTCTTCTTATTTTTCTCTAAGGTTAGTTTTTTCTTAATCCTAAATGACTTTCATTATCTTCCAATTTCTTTTTCTTGTATTTTAGTCACACCTCTTTTCCTATTATGTTATCCCTCTCTCTTAAGAAAGAAACCTTAAAAATTTCAAGCAACATAGGCCAAACATAGGAATATTTTTGCTCCCATGTTGCTTAACCCTCCTCTTTAGAACTTTTCTGTAATAATTACAATTAATATGATTCAGGAAAATGAAACTATGTTTCCTATTTAATGGTAATGTATGTAGAACTTGGTAGGATATTAGCAAACACTTTGGAGAAACAAAATGGCCCATTTTTGAACGCAATAGGAACTTAGGTTCATATTTGTGTTATGTTATTTATGAGGCAACAAAATATGGTATGTTAGAACATGGGGAGTGATAAGTATAAATTGCATCGTGTTTTAGGGCATAATTTGATATGTGTTTAGCCGTTAATTCAACCATTTAGTATGTATTTAGGTTAGAATTGTGTTAGTTTGTTAGTTATTTATGTTTTAAGTGTTTTATGGGTTAGTACAAGTCTTTGAGCTTAAATATTATGTTTTTGAGGTACCTTAATGTGTTTGCCAGTGTTTCAAGGTCAACATCGAAGAACGGGGGAGTTTCGGAGATATTCAAGCTGAAACAACTACCTATGATCATAGCATGTCAGGCCACGATCGTGACAGAAGCTCCAGATTTGGACCACGATCGTGGCCTACATGCTATGATCGTGTTAGAAGCCCAGGGAATGTCCCACGATTGTGGCCTGCATGCCATGATAGTAACAAAAGGCTCAGATGTGAGCCACGGTTATGGCCTGAGTAAGGCAGATGCGCAGACACTTACAAACGTCAAGTTTCGAGGGATTTTTTGGACCTTTCAAACCCCCAAAAAACCCTAGGTTACCCAAAACACAAGAGGATATAAAAAGAACAAAAAGAGACAGAGAGAGAGAGCTTTTCCATCAGTCACCTTAAGAGGCCCTAGAGAGAGATCATCGAGAGATAGAGGAAGAGAAGAAGGAAGAGAGAAAAGGAGAAGAAGCTGACTCGAAGTACTTCCTGAATTAGGAGGTTTCCTAACGTTGCTGCCTCCTGTTATCCATTTTAGATTGTATTTCATGTCCTTTTCAATTTTATTATTGTATAGAATTGGATTGAACAGTTGATGATAGGATCCAGAATGTCAAGCATGTTATAAACTCACGTTCAAAATTTTATTCTTGAATTAATGAAAATCTGATTGTTTATGTGTTTATTAGATATTGTTGTGGTTTGATTTTGTTATTGCATAATTCAATAATAAACTAAGAGAGTGAATCGAATGAAAAATAATTATATTGGACTAACGAGAGTTAGGTAACTTAATAGAAACCATAATTAAATCAGATCAATAATTTGTGCAGAGAGAGGTCTTATATAGGTTTTCAATAGTTTACTAGAGAACTTCAGAACTAATTAAGGTTTTGGATAGGTTGTGAATTGAGAGATTGCAACGTCCATAATCCGATTAGGGTTTATGATTCAGGGTTAATGGTTATAACTCGAGAGAAAGTAATCAACCCTAGGATAGGGTTTGTGATTCAGGGTTAATGGTTATAACTCGAGAGAGAGTAATCAACTATAGGATAATCTAGAACCAACAATCCAATAATTTATAACCAGTTAGGTTAGCATTAAGGATAGGTAAAATTTCCTTTCTCAATTGGTAATCTCCTTTGGTTGATTCTTGGGTGTGTTGCAAATTGCTTAATAATTAGTATTTTCATGTTTGATTCTTAATTTGATTGATTGAATTAAATTCTCATAGTAGTTTCGTTACATCTTGAATTTCTGTTATTTATTTTTGGCCTTAGATTTTAGGATTAGATTAGTTCCCTCCTCGTGGGATCGATACTTTTGGTACTACGCTAACGAACTATACGCTTGAGAATTATCTAGGGTTAATAATTAAAACTTATACACAACCAAACCTCAATCAGGGAGCAACATGATACCATATTGGTACTATGTTCTAAGTCCTTAACCTAAAAGCTACCAAAGTTGTTCTAGTTTGAATCAAATATTTCCAAATTTAGTCCTTCTTTGTTAAGAGATTAAAACCTGAAATAAAATATAACTTATCCTAAGTACTAACTACATAAAAACATAAAACACAAGCATAATGTTATCAACATGCTAAAAATATAGTATAATTAGCATTTATCAAATTCTACTGCACTTAAACATTTGCTTTTCCTTAAGCAAATCAATTTTATTACTTATAATATAAATAGGAGGCAATTTTGAGAAATATTTTAGTAAATCAAACATCTCAATTAAAATTTTCCATTATTCATGCAATTGCAAATCTCATCAAATTGTTAGGTATTTGTTTACTTTCATCAAGTGATGAATCAATTCAATTCACTTCATATTCCTTCAAATATATAAACTTTAACTCAATACATAAAATACACCTATATGATAAATATGCTTCAACTTTCAAACTTTTTGATAACCCTTATTGAATATTAACTTTAACATTAAGCAAAAGCATTTAGAGCTTTTTTGACAACTCAACTAACCTTTTAATGTGAGAGTAAACACCTTGTCTTGAATTGTAACACCCCACTATCATAGAGCATATATCCAAACATCTAGAGGACATTCAAGAACATACGCTACGAGAATGGCATGTTAAAGCAATCACAATCACTTATTATGTCATGACATATAACATAAGTAATCGTAAGATCAACTTTTCCTCATTTCATTCTCAAACATAAGCTTACATTGTCATTACATTTCATAATCCCTATATTTACATTACAAAACAACTGAGAGTTCACTGTTCTATACAAAATGTCTAACATGAAATGAGATGCTAAAAAAAACATTCTAATGAAACTCTTCAAAAATTAGCTGACCAGACCTTTGAGCCATTTCTTGTTTCCAAAATTGACAATACTAGACTACTACTAGATTGCCTTAGAAGCTAGGTCTCCTCAGTACCTGAAAATTAACATTTGCAATTTTAATGAGTTTTGTGAACTCAGTGAGTGAACCATCATCAATATGCTCACTCGAGTCAAAATACAATATCACAAGTATAAAAACAAATTCACAACTATATCACTCTAGCTTGAATCAATTCCCATACAGTTTTGTATACCAAATCACACTATACATTATATCTCAATGAGCACATTATAATACAAAGATGTCATATAATCTTTTCATAACAATCCAATCTTTCACCTCAATCATTCATATCATCAACATGTATATAAGTATTTCAGGATCACTATATCAACATAATTCATTACTTTTTTTTTGTTTTTCACTATCATTCACATGTACAGAAACATAGCATAACATTATATCAACTCAATTTAATCATTATTTACAATAGTTCACATGATACATGTAAAGATATATATGCAATGCATATGAGACTCCACTTTTAGTTTTATTTTATTGTGACCGAGTTCTTATTTAATTGTCCCGTATCTGTTGTAGATATCAGGCTCATTTCAAATAGTGTCCCGTACCCATTATGGATACCTTACTCATTAATCGTTAAGCCTGTAACTCTGTGTGTACATTTTTGAGCTTTAAGCGCTTTTTCACGCTGGTCACTCTGGTCACAACCCCTTTATCTGACCATGCATATCAATGTAATGAAAATGCGTCAAATCACATATTATGCTATCAATAATTCTCGTTCAGTGTGCACAGTCATATAGCACATTCATCCTAAGTCTGACATTTAACATATAGCTGGCAACACAATTTTTATATTCACATTCAATTTGCAAACACTTCCAATACAGTCCCAAATATTAAACTCCTTAGACAATTGATGGTAAAAACAATTCAAATATAGTGAGTAAACATCTAAGTTAACTCACAGTATGCTCCAGATAGCTATTGCCTTGACGAGCCGGCAATGTCTGGATGTTGTCGGTCAAGTTATGCTTTTGAATCATGCAATACCCATATATGTACACATTACTAACTTGTTTAAATAAATAAGTACTTAATCATACACATGTATATGTGTTTTGTTCAATGCATTCTCAATTGACTATTCCGAATATGTAACCTTATTCACAAATCTTGCTCATTCATTCATCATAGTTTGTATATAACTGTTTTGCAATTAGGTTATGCTTCAAGTTAGTTTGATTACCCTAAATCCATCAATTCTTTCCAAGCATTAAATATTCACCCAATTTCCCATTTCTCATTTAATCATACCTAATTCATTTCTTATATCCTTTGAATCACATTTTCATTCACATGAACATCTTTATACCATTAACAACTTATACTTCTTAAATTCATATACATTGATATCAATCATTCCATTCTTTAATGTATAACCTCAATTAACAACTTAAACTTGTCAAATACTTAATTACTTAATCAAACAACTTTCTAAGTTCATTTTAAGCCCCAATTAAGTCTAATTACACCATTGTAAGTGTCCTAACCTTATATAGTCCAACAATTGCCCAAAACCAACCTTTTCTCCTTCCAAAGTATTTCCTAAGGCTGTGGGAAGGAGCCTTATAAATCCCATGATCATGGGATGAGTGAACCGAAGGTTCACTTACCCATAACCTTCATTTTGCTTCCAATTTTTACTCCTTCATACTCTATCCAATACACCTTCACCAAAGTCCATCAATTTCACTTCAATTATACCTTATTCATGCTTCAATCCCTTATCAAATTCATGTCCAAACCCAATTCAAAAATCATTCATTAGACAACTCAAAAATCATTATCTTTCATACATTAAAATTAAAACAGAAACTATCATTCACTATTAATCATGTATCCTAGTTCCGTTGCCATTTCAAGATCACTATGTTAGCACCTTTCTTTAACATAAATTCACCTTCAGTATACCTCAAATCCTAATCTAAGTCATCCATAAAACAATCCATAACCTATTGTTTATACATTAAGAACACAACAGAAAAGTATCCAAGTTCATACAGAAATTTCCAGCACAATTCATCATCAATATCATATACAATTTATCCCAATTTCATCATCATAAATTCTCTATTATAACATGCCATAAATATCAATCTTTTATTACTTGTCTAGGTCAAATTCCAACTCAAAGATCAAGCTAATTCAGCTCTCCATGCATGCAAAAATCATCATGAATTCAAGGTAGGAATTGAATGGATTTCAGTTAGGATCAAAGGCTATATCAATTATGTTCTAATTCTTTACCTAACTTTGTGAGGTGGATTTTGGTGTAGCAATTTAGAAACTTAAACCAAAAATGCAGAGCTAGGAGATGGATGTAGGTTTCAGTGGAGAGAAGCAAGAAAGAAGAGGAACACAGTAGAAACTTTCTAACACTTGCTTAATTCAACTAGGTGCAAGGTGTCATTAATTTGGATTAATATGTGTCCTTAAGCATGCTAGCCACTTATCATCTTCCTAAGCCACCAAATTTCACCTAGTTATTAGTCCATTTGTCACTCCATGATCAATGTCATTTGTCAATTAATTAGCTATGCCAAATGTCACTTAGTTATAGGCTTAACATCCTAATATTCCATGTATCCATTTTTCTTACCACTTGGCATTTTTTCTAGACCAAATGTACCTTTTAATTCAAAATTTTCCAATTGTACCAAATTAATTCTAAATTTACTACTTGTAATCAATCAAACCAAAATGCAAGGCATAAACAATACACATTTCACATCATAATCATTTTAACCTTTTCATACCCCAGAATAAGTCAGTTAGTGCATATACATTCTTTGCAATGTATACGATATCGTAATTCATGTGTGTATGCTATTAATATGTATGTGAATGAAATGCAATTTATGAATTTTCAATGATATAGCTTATATGCAATAGTTTAGGGTTCTAATCCCTCAATTTGAAAAACTAGCTATTACATGAATACTCTTAGTTACTCAATTAGTTCATCATTTTAATTGGATTTTTGCACCATTCTTTAACTTCAACCTATTTACTTGATTTGAATGGAATAGGCTAAATTACTCTATGCTCACTTATTCACACTTTTTTTTTCTTTTTATGGGATCACAAAAGTACTTAAAAAGAATTCACATTTAACTTAATTATATATATAACTTATATAAAAAGTATTTTAGTATAAATCAAGTATCCATTGTCAAAATTGACAAGGAAAATTGAAATCAACTTAATCACCAATGCTCATAACTAGCTTCCTAAATAGAACAACTTATAATAACAATCAAACTCATAGTGAACTATCTCCATCAATAGTCTTTCAAAGTTAAAATTTTCTACAATTTCTCCCTATTAAGTTACTCATATCAAATTTGATAAGCATAGGCACCTAAATCCCCCTACTTAGGTTGTACATTATCATGTACATAATATGTAAAGAAAAATAAATATAAATATACAAGGAAAGGAAACACAAAATAAAAGAATCGATTCTTCCCTAACATAAAATAAGAGAGCATTGCTAGACTTGTTGAATTTTCTTAATAATCATTTCTCATTAAATTATTGTCATGCTCAATCATGATGTAACAGAAATAAAAATAATAATAAAAAGTTAATAACAATAACGATCATATCAAACTTGGGTTTGTAAGGTGCTCGATGTCAGATTACATGGGCATATATAAGGAAGCCTAAAAGTTGACCACTTTATCAATTGATATCATATCTACTAAGTTGCTCAGTAATGGCTATGCAAGTGTTAGCTTAGTCTCTCCATATGGCTCAATTTCTGGCTCTGACTCTGCAACTATTAGCTCAGTCTCTTTTTGACCTTTGATCTTCAGCTTAGGCTTTATAACTATTAGCTGTAGGGGAAAAATTGACAGTGGTAATATCTCAACAACTATAAGTTGTGCCAACCTTACTAACTTGTCTTAAATCCATTGTATATACTGCTTAACATACGTTATTGTGAGTGGTAGGTGTGTTGTTGAAGTGATTAGTTCATACGGTGGTATAGGTGCTCTTTCTTACTTCTCTTTATATGGGTATGTCTTTCACTACTCTTGATGGTGCTCTGATGGCTTAAAATTGTTGTCCACATGCATCCATTTGTAGCTCGACCATCCTTATTGCCCTTAAAATTTTCATATTGATTAGGAGGGGAGTGTAAATAACCATCAAATCTCGCTCATCACCTAGGCTCCTAGTTTTCTCAACAATTGGTTTATAATTGACTTGACTTTAATTGCACCAAATTGGTTATAATCAAAATGATTGGATGCCCCCTTACTGTAATTATATTATTAAGTCATCATCTGAAACAAATTTCCTTTCATCCAATTGAAACATACATATGAGCTATATCACTCGCTCCCAATACGTTGGCTCTCAAATATTAAAAAATTCTAGCCAACTGTAAAAATCCACCATCCTTTGCAACTTTGTCCTAAAATCTCTCTCTTAAGATTCCAAAATCTATATATTGTGAGACCTCAAAATTTTTTGTCTAAAGGGTTTGATATCGCTTAACTGAAGCTTACTCGTGAAATGGAGGAGCAGATGATTGGGTTGCTCCCTATATGGAACATTAGCCAGGAAATTTGCAACAAGTAGGTGCTAGGACTCTAGATCTATATGAGCATCCTCTTATAAGGTAAAAGTTTTATATCTCTACTTTTTGCAGCAGTACTGCTCTTTGTCCCACTCATATTGTGTTATAGATATCATATGACTTGTCATAGGTAAAAAAGCCATCAATCATAATAATCATGTTCTGATATTTTTATATAAGGTAAGCATATGGTGAGTCTATTGTAGCACCCAATATCAAGAGTATTTCAATTAAAAATTTTGCAACCATTAAAATTAAAACGTCTCTATATGAAATTAGGTCTCAATTAACTCCTTAATTAATAAAAAATACCCAACAACTCACCAGAATTCCATAACAAATTAACCTTAACATTTAATATACCACTCATATCCATTCATAAACAAAACGACATTGCTAAATTTTAGGAGTTTACTCTTCAATTTAATCAATATCCTATAGAAATTTATCCTTAAATCCCAAATTTAACCGTTTATTAACCAAAATTAAATCTATTAGCATTTAAAAAGTGATAAACCATTCTAATTAAACAAGGAACAACAATAGGACATGCCAAGAAAGTCCACAATTAAACATTTTCATCTTATAAATTCATAAAATCAAAACTTGAATTTAGGAAATAATTCATGTAAAATAATCCTAAACAACTCTCCATAATTGATTTCCAAAATTCAAAATAAGTAAATCATAAATTCACCTCCAATAAATCTATATTGAGTACTATATGAAGAGTAAATGATGGGGGGAGATTTTCTAGAAGCATAACAAAGATGACTCTACAATTCCATGTCTAGTAATATGATATAATTGAAGTCGGTAGGTTGAATTTAGTTAAAGAATTTACGGCAAACTAGGTTTGATCAAGAGGAGGATGAGAAGAAAGCTAGAAGAAAGTGACGTGTATGCATGCCCAGAAGCATCCTATATCGTGATTGA
>JAOSBL010000212.1:17783378-17803050 GCA_027568915.1 Erythroxylum roraimae
TATAGTATAGTATAAAATGATAATAGAATAAAATATAAATAAATATAATATTAAAAATTATTAATTAGAAGAGAAGAAAATATTCATAATATAATATAATTAAATATTATTTAAACGAAAAATTTATGATGTAATATAATATAAAATTATTTATTACTTTACATTTTATTCTAAATCACTCGAATTGAAAGCTTTTTATTTTTATTGTTAAGGAAGAAACAAGCTATAATATGAAACTCTGGACTTTGTCACATTCTATTTTATTTTATTATAAAATTTTCTTATAAATAGTAAAATAATATTATATTTTATTCTATTAATAAACTTCTGGCGTAATTTTTCGTAAGTTTCCAAATGTAATGTCTACTACTCTACTTTATCCTCCACCAACCAAAACGGACAAATCACAGTATTCTATTGAGTTTGCGCTCTGCAATGTAACGTCCCCAAAATTGCTTGCCATCTAAGGCATCCACCTGTTTCTTCATCATCAGTCCATTCAGACCCTTATCTGTCTCTCCAAACCCTAGAAAGCGCTCACATCCAAACGAATTCTGTTTCTCCTTATGTGTTCTGAAACGCCTTTTACTCCGCCAAGGGCTGTCACACCACCCTCTCCTCCGGCACCTAAGCCAACTGCGGCGGCTTTGGCACCTGGGTTCCGGTTCCACCCCACCGACGAGGAACTCGTCAGCTATTACTTGAAACGGAAGGTTTCTAACAAACCTGTTCGTTTTGATGCAATTGCAGAAATCGATATCTACAAGAATGAACCTTGGGACCTATCAGGTTACCTTATCTAATCTTGTGCTCATTTCTTCGTTTACCTCAGTTCTTTCTTATTCTGCTTTTTTTTGTTTTATTTTCTGCAACATTTAGTTTAGACGTTTTGTTATGTTTTTACACTCTTAAGGAAATAGATAGAAACGCATTTTACTTTTTAGTATTTGTTTGTTTTGACGTCTCTAAGTGTTTTCTCTAGTAGTATGGATATTGGGTAGTTTGTGCCTTGCTTTCTATGGCAAATGAAATTGTGTGTTGTGGTGACGCCAGTTAAAAATTTCTTCTATATTCTTGCTGTGCGTAATGTGCTTATATGTGGCTGCCTAGGACCTTCATTTGGTTTCCTCTTTTTTTATTTTCCCCCTTTGGTGGTGGTGGTGATGGGGTTAGGGATTGAAATTTCCTTTTATCGTTTTCCTTTTTCTAAAGCGTCTACTAGCTTATTATTCTTCTTTATGTTATCTGTCTTAATTGTCTCTCAGAGACAGTAACTATTGATGCTGGTTGCTTAACAAGGTTTTCATGTTTGGGGGTTCTTTTAGATAAATCAAGGTTGAAAACCAGAGACCAAGAGTGGTACTTCTTTGGAGCATTAGACAAGAAATATGGAAACGGAGCAAGAATGAATAGGGCAACAGGTAAGGGTTACTGGAAAGCTACTGGCAAGGACAGGGAGGTTTGCAGGGGTTCACAAGTCATAGCAATGAAGAAAACACTTGTTTTTCATAGTGGGCGTGCACCTGGTGGGCAACGTACTAATTGGGTAATGCATGAGTACCGACTTGTTGATGAAGAATCGGATAGATTCAGAGCTACACAGGTGAGGCTTGAACAATAATAGTTGATGATTTCTTGTTTGTTTTCTTGGATATATAGTGCATGTGAAGTTAGTTTCCAAGCTCGCATGCTATTGCTTATCATGTTTTAGTTTTAAATAAATGAAAAAACTCCAGTGTTATGCTTTAGATTCCAAAAAGCAACTTAACTATTATCTGTTACTTCTATTCTACTTTAATGCAAATGTACGTAACCTATGTATTTAGCTATAAATGATGTTTTTTGTCTCAGCACCAGAAATAAATGTTTTGTCCTTTACGGTTAACTAAAATTTGACATTATTGTTTCCAAAACTAGGCGCAAAGAACCAACCAGACTGACCCTCTTGCTTTGTTTTGTTGAAGAACGACTCCTATGTGCTTTGTAGAGTGTTTCACAAGAATAACATAGGACCACCTTGTGGGAACCGATATGCTCCATTTATTGAGGAGGAATGGGGTGATGACCAAGTTGCTATTGTTCCAAGCGAAGATGCTACGGAGGAATTGATTGTTGGTCACGATGCCTCTGCTAGACTAAATCATGTTGAGCAGGTCTGTGCTCTATATTTCTTGGTTTATGTATACATACCGAAGCATTGAATATGATGAATAATGCTTTGTTGTATTGAATTTTAATTACATCACTATTTACTTTTCTGTATCTAGATTTGTATCATTATAAGTAATCTAACTAAAGTGTCATTGAAACCTTACTAGTTACAGAGTAGGATAATTTTGAACATAATCTCATGTCCAAAAGCCAACAATGCATTGTGTTGATATTATAGAAATAGTCAGCTAATTAGCAGTAATGAATTTTGTTGATATTATAAAAATAGTCAGCTAATTATCTCTAGAGATAATTAGCTAATTCTCTTTAGATAATTAGTTGATATTCTATTAATTAGTTGAGGTTTTATTACATAGAGAATAAATAGATTCTTCTTAATTTAAGGAGGTAATTAGGGTTGTACGCCCTATATATTCCTTGTACTATTCACAAAATTAAGGAAGAATTACTTCGTATTCTTTCTTCATGGTATTAGAGCCACGACTCTCCTACAATATTTTTTCCTTTCTTCATTCAAATTAGTCCTAAATGGACTATCACTTAGTGATGATTGGCGAACAAAGAAACTCCTCATCCTCCAACGATGATTTGAACAGTTCAAGTGTGACTAATCCCAATGTTATGACAAGTAACGTACAACATAATTGTGATCTTCTTGGCTCAATTTGCCTTTTCAATTGATGAATCACAGGTTGAATGATCATAATTATCTGGAATGGTTGCAAACAATAATGATGGTCAGTGAAGGTAGAGGAAAACTCAGGTATTTGACTAGAGAGATAACAAGGCCGGCTTCGGATAATCCAAATATGGCAATATGGAGGTTCGAAAATTCTTTGATCATAGCTTGGTCGATTAATTCTATGGTACCTGCAATCAGAAAATCTCAGACATTTTTGTCAACTACTAAAGACGTATGAGCGGCGGCTCGAGAGATGTATTTTGATATTGAAAATTCTGCTCAAATTTTCGAACTAAAAACAAAGCTTTGGAAGGCCAAGCAAGGAGACCGTGACGTTACATTCTTTTGTAACAAACTTGTAACTTTGTGACAGGAATCAGATATATGTTATGAAGATAATTGGGATTGCCCGAATGATAGTGTTCAACATAAAAATGGGAGAAAAACAATAGAGTTTTTGTTTTTTTGCGAGATTGAATCAAGAATTGGATGAAATCAGAGGCTAAATTTTGGGAATAAAGCCTTTACCCTCTAACAAAGAGGTTTTCTCGGAAGTAAGGATAGAGGAGATAAGGAGAAAAGTGGTGATTGGCGACAACAAATCAAAGGCTGAAGGTTCTACCCTCATGTCGAAGGAATAGAGGTTGAGGGAGAGAGAAAAAAACAACAAAAGACTTGGTGTGTGATGACTGTAAATATGATTCACACCCGGAAAACATGCTGAAAAATTCATGGGAAGCTAAAAAATTGGAAGAAAAAACAATTCAGAGACAACCGTACCTCCCAAGCCAGCACTATTGAATCTGGGCTCAAAACGTCTTCTGGCATGTAGCCTTTCATAAAGGAACAAATATAGCAAATCTATAAAATTCTTCAGTCTTAAAATTTCTCTAGTTCAAATTCTACTTGTTCTTCAGTTCAAAAAGGTAAGTAGCTAGTTGCCTCTTGTTTTAGTGTCAATTCAGATCATTCTTGGATATTTGATTTTGAAGCAACAAATCATATGACTGGTCCTATAAATTGTTTTCTTCCTATAGTCCTTGCACAGGAAATCAAAGAGTTAAAATAATAGACAGTTTCTACTCAAGAGTAGCTGGGAAAGGATCAATTGTTCTTTCCCTGATCTTATACTCCACTATGTTCTTCATGTTCCTAAATTGCCCTGCAACTTGTGAGCCAGTAAAATAACAATTGACCAAAATCATTGAGCTAATTTTTCTTCATGTGATTGTCAATTCTAGGATTTGAGCATAGGGAAGAAGATGATTGGCAATGCTAAACAAGTTGGAGGTCTTTATTTTTTTGAAAGTGGATATGACTTAAACAGGCAATTCCAAAAAACTTGTTTTAATTCTATTTCAATAATTCTTCGGAATAAAATTATGTTATGGCATTTTAGATTAGGACATCCAAGTCTTCATTATATTATACATTTGTTTCCAAAGTTTTTTACAAATAAAGATCTATCTTCATTTTAGTGTGAAATTTGTCAAATTGCTAAACATCAAACATCTTTCTCAGCACAACCTTACAAGGCCATAAAACCCTTTGCTATAATCCACAGTGATATTTGAGAACCTTCGAAAATAAAAACAATAACTGGAAAAAGATGGTTCGTAACTTTTATTGATGACCACACTAAAATCACTTGGTTATTTTTACTAAAAGAGAAGTTAGATGTTGAGTGGGTGTTTTAAAATTTTTATAACATGATCCAAACACAGTTTCAAACTAGAATTCAAGTTTTTAGAAGCGATAATGGAAAACAATACTTAAATAAGGTTTTAAGGAATTTTTTGTTTAAAAAAGGTATTATTCATCAAAGCTCATGTACTAACACCCCACAACAAAATGAAATAGCAGAAAGAAAAATAAACATCTATTAGAAATTGCAAGATCTCTAATGTTTTTAACTAACACTCCTATTGTGAGGTTATCCTAAGAGCTACATATTTGATCAATAGGATGTCTTCAAAAGCTTTAAAATTTCAAACACCTCTTAATTGTTTTTATAAATATTTTCCTTCATCTCAATTATCAAATGATCTCCCTCTTAAAGTGTTTTGAGTGTATTGCATTTGTTCATATTCATGAGAACAATCGGGAAAAACTTGATTCTAAAGCACGAAAATGTGTTTTGTTGGTTATCCTTCCACTCAAAAAGAAGATAAACCTTTTTTTCTCACCTTATCTTCAGGGGGAGAGATGTAGTGAAGATATGTTTTTTGATATTTATGACAATGATGTAGATATTTTCTATAATCTTGATTCAAACATTGATGGTGTCTCAAATAATGAAAATAAGTATTCATCTTCAACGCCTTTACAAATTCAATCTCAAGAAAAGAATGAAATGTGTGTAAGACAAGATGGAAATTGTTTCTAATGGAAAGACTTTTTGAGAAAATATCCAGAACGACAGAAAAGCACAGACAACTTGCAACATGTTCAAGAGTCTAACCCGAAAACAAATCCAGAAATTGGAGACCAACCAGGTAAATCTTAGCTTGAGTCTATTTCTATTAAGTCAATGTCACCTAAACCAATATCTACTCCAGACACTGATGAAACCTTAGATTTACCCATTGCTCTTAGGAAAGGTTCTATAACTTGTACCAAGTATCCTTTGTATAACTTCTTATCATATCAAAGTCTATCTCCATTTACTTCTAAGTTATCCATTGTTTCCATTCCTAAGAATATACAGGAGGCTCTAAATATTCATGAGTGGAGGGATGCAGTCCTTGAGGAGATGAAAACTTTGGAGAAAAATAGAACCTGGGAGGAAGTTGATCTTTCGATAGGGAAACCATGAGTCGGATGTAAATGGGTGTTCACCATAAAGTACAATTATGATAGATCACTTGAAAGATATAAGGCTCACTTCGTTGCTAAGGGATTTACACAAACCTATGACATAGATTATTCAAAAACCTTTTCACCTGTTGCTAACTTAAATATTATGAGAGTGTTGCTTTCGATTGTAGTTAATCTAGATTGGATTCTACATCAGTTGGGTGTGAAAAATGCCTTCCTAAATGGAGATTTAGAAGAAGAGACGTATATAAAGCCTCCCTAGGATTTAGTGAAGGCTTCGAAAAAAGGATATGCAAATTAAAAAAATCTTTATATGGGCTGAAACAATCACCAAGGCCTTGGTTTGGATGATTCACAAGATTTGTAAAGTCTCAAGATTTCTTACAGAGGCAGTCTAATTATACTCTATTCATAAAAACGTATATAGAATGAAGGGTTGCATCTCTAATTGTGCATATAGACGACATTATCCTCATTGGCGATGATTTTGAGGAAATTGAAATTCTTAAAATAGATATCTCAAAGGAGTTTGAAATCAAAGACATGGGGTATCTTAGATACTGCCTAGGGACGGAAATTGCTCAATCTAAGAAGGGCATAGTAATCACTCAACGGAAGTATATCCTGGACCTTCTAGAAGGAACTGGGATGAGTGGATGTAAACTATTAGATACAACAACACCTAGTATGAATTTCGTTAATTCACAGAATCTGAGGAGGTCCAATAGTATGTAGCCTTATTCCTAACTAGTAGAGAGGTTGTTTTCAATGTAAACCATTAGATACTCCTATAGAATTCAACTCAAAGCTGGGTGAAGTTAAGGTCCAATAGTACGTAGCCTTATCCCTAACTAGTAGAGAGGTTGTTTTCAATGTAAACCATTAGATACTCCTATAGAATTCAACTCAAAGCTGGGTGAAGTTAAGGAAGGAGATTCAGTAGATATAAGTTGATATCAATGACTGGTAAGAAAACTAATCGACTTTTCTCACACTAGACCAGATATTTCCTTTGCTGTGAGTTTGGTAAGTCAGTTTATACATACTCCCTATGAAGAACACTTGGAAGCAGTGTACAGAATTTTAAGGTATTTAAAGGGAACTCCTAGGAAAGGATTATTCTTCAAGAAAAGTGATCAAAGGAGAGTTGAAGTCTACACTGATGCTACTACGCAAGTTCTCTTATTGACAGAAGTTCAACTTCTAAGTATTGCACATATTTGTGGGGAAATATGGGAGTAAAAAACACAGTGTGGTAGCCAGAAGTAGTGTGGAGGCAGAATATAGGGCAATGACTCAAGGAATCTGTGAAATAATTTGGCTTAAAAGAGTAATGAAAGAACTTAAGTAACTAGTGGAGTACTCAATGAAGTTGTTTTGTGATAACAGAGCAACTATTAGGATTGCAAACAATCTAGTTCAACATGATCGGACGAAGCATGTGGAGATTGGCAGACATTTTATAAAAGAAAAACTTGAAAGTGGACTCATTTGCATACCATTTGTACCTACAATATAACAAGTTACCGATGTCTTCACCAAAGGGCTACTAGGACAGAATTTTGAGTTCTTTGCAAGCAAGTTGGGTATGATCAATATCTTTGTACCAACTTGAAGGGGAGTGTTGATAATTAGCTGATTCTCTTTAGATAATTAGTTGATATTCTATTAATTACTTGAGATTTTATTGCTTAGAGAATAAATAGATTCTTCTTAACTTAAGAAGGTAATTAAGGTTGTACTATCCTATATTACTTGTATTATTCACAGAAAAATTAAGGAAGAATTAATTTGTCTTCTTTCTTCAAAGTGAAACCAATAGTTTTTTTTTGGTTGATAGGAAACAGATGGCTTCCAAACTAAGTTTGTAATATCATTGATAAATCTCTGTGATAGAAACAATTACCAACAGTCCTACAGTAAAGAAGACTATTAAACAAAGATAATGGACAATTTTGGAGCAATATAATGGCTTGGCCTCCAATAGATATTAGCAACAATGGAATCAAAATCTCAAATCAAACAGAAAGTTGAAAAAAGCTAACAAATGGTTGTAGCGAGCAAATCAATGTCCTAAGAAACATCTTCAGAATTCATCAGATTTTCGTTGTTCAGGTGGTCCTTGCAAACATCAGTTTTTCTTTGGCATTGCCTCCCTTATCTTACCTTCTCCTCGTGTAGTTTGAAATTTAGTCTGGAGACTTCTCATTGAGAGATGGAAATAGAAAGTTGACATTTTTCTTAATCATAAAAGTTAATGAGGACTCCAATTCAATTTAAAATATCAAAGGAATGCCTATACGTTGATTCCCAGAAAAACTAATGAAGTGAGTGATAAAAAGTAGTTGAGGCATGATTGTGCAAGGAGATGGTACTCTTTTACTTTGAAGAAGGGACCCTCTTACTCCTCTCAAATAACTCCACACACTACCGCATTTCCTTCGTTTTGTGTTCCCTTCTATTGAATAAAATGTTAGATTTAAGTACCTGTCCCTTGATTTAATAAAAGAAGTGATTTTTGGATGGATATATGATTGTGCAGCAGACTAAATTACTAAATCTGACTTAAAAGCTTTAGTGCAACACTTTGCTATGTATTAGGACATCACAAAATATCCTACTGACTATTACCATTACATAATGGCTATTGTGGTCATTAGGACCTAAAATGTTGTTGAAATTCTTTTCTTGGTTTTGGATTTTAGTTTTTCTTAAATAATAACTATCTTACACAATAACCATTGTGTAAGATTTACCATGTCATATTTCAGCACGTGAGGGGGTGCTGCAATTGACACTCCGTTACGTAATGGGTTCTTGCAATTCACATTCATAATAGCTGTTAAGGTTGTTATATCTTCATTTCCATTTATAATTGCGTGTAAATTTTTTTCTATTTTTAGATATGTTTTTATGAAAAATGTTTTAACTTTAAACTGGCATTTAAATTGTAATTTAGAATTTTACTAAGACTTAACATTCAAAGATCAATGTTGTTATGTAGTTGATGATTTATTGCAACTCTTTTAGATTGTCTCCCAAATACTTTTTTAATATATTTTCAGCTTTGGACTTTCAACAAACTAGCCCTTAAGCTTAGATGCTAGATGGTGAGCTTTGATGCTATAATAGGTAAGGCTATTATATCCATGACTAAGAAATCAAATTGACGTGCCTTCAATGCCAAGATAGTAAAAATATACAGACAAAATCTGCCAAAACTGATGTATATGACTTAAGAGTGTCTAAATGTGAGTTGGAAGGAGAAGGGAAGCTACACATTGCTTGATTAGGTCCTTTGAGGACACTTTTCTCCATCTGTGTCCAACCGAATCTCAGAATAGAAACAATGTCTTCCAGTTGGGTTTCAAAGAGCTTTTTTCTGAACCTTACACCAATTGATTGACCAAGGTTTCAAAGTTTCTGCTGGCTCTCTTGACAGAAAGATGTTATAGATAGCTGTATCTTTTCATAATATGCGCACCGTGTTACTGCCGGACTTCATGGAAGTGCAGCAAAAGGGACTTGTGAGCAAGTATAAGATGCCATATTTTTGTTTAAGTTTGTTGGGTTTGATGGTCGATGCTACAGCTAATCTGTGTAAGCATATAAATTTTGCCGAAACTAGCAATCCTGGTACATTCTGTATGCTGGCTAATGGTGCAATTATAGCTGATCGTATAACTTCAGTTAAATGCTAGGAATGCCTCCAAAGGGAGATAACATGCAAATTTACAGACATTTGCAGTCAAGTAGTCCAAGTGGGTTATTATGCACATATTAGCAATCTAACTAAATTGCAGCTTCTGAAGGCAATAATCCTCAAAACTTATCAACAAAGAATAACCATTTGAGCTTCTGAAGGCAATAATCCTCGAAACTTATCAACAGAGAATAACCATCCAGACAAACTCTTTTACTTGTGTATTTAGTCCTATATCTGGCTTCTAATCTGTCAATATCATCGTGATACTGTAGCATATCATTTTGTGGATTGGGTTGTTAGGCCTCAGATTATGATTCAGACAAATGCTTACCAACTACAAACGGAGTTGAAGTACAGTTTGTGGTTGTTTAAAAAAGGTTTGCTTTTTTGCTAATCTTTGTTCAGTGTAATTTTTAGCACTTATGGAGGAGTATGTGTTAGAATCGTAATTTACTTTAATGCACTTGTTTGCCTTAATTGTGAAACTTTAGGTATGCTTTCTTCTTCCTGTATTTTGTAATGGGCATAAGCATACACATGTCAAGAAACAAAAGGTACACAAGCCACTCCCTACCAGTTACCTGGTTGAGTATATTGTTGCATCAATATTGCTATCCTAGACATGTTTAGACATAATTACATTGTTTACTTCATATGAAAGGATTTCAGTCATGCACGCCCAGGATCATTAAAGTTTAAATTTGTAGTGGATTCAAATGTCCAAAAATTGAACTGTCAATGATATTTAAATTTACAGGATAGTCATTCCTTTAATAAGGATCTTCATAGTGGTGAAGAATCTGCAAGAGAGTCCAATGTACACAAAACTGAAAAGGATGAGGATTGTCATCCACAGGGTGTGCTTAACACGGACGCATCATTCCCTCTACTCCAGTATAAGAGGAGAAAATTTGGGAATGATACAGGGTCTAATCGCTCAAATGCTTCAAAGGATTCAATAATGACATTGCAGGATCTTGGGTCGTCTTCAGCTGCTACAGCGGTAGCTGCTGCAGCAATGATTGCAACAACTGCAGCAACAAGAACAGCAATATCTGCATTGTTGGAATTTTCTCTAATGGAGTCAGTTGAGCCCAAAGCTCCTCAGACGACTCCTAGACCTAAAATTGGTCCTGCTACGCTTAATTCAACAGTGCCTCCTGGCTGCATGAAATTTATTGAGGATTTGCAGAATCAAATCCATAAGATTTCTGTTGAGAAAGAGTCAATGAGGGTTGAAATGTTGAGTGCTCAAGCAATGATAAGCATTCTTCAGTCTCATATTGATCTTCTGAGCAAGGAAAATCGGGAGTTGAAAAGAACCAGCCAAGATTCGGCTGACAGAAAACGAGGAATGTAGGAGCATGTGCAGATATTATCTTCAGACCTTGTACAGACGCTTTCACCTGTCAGTCGAAGTGACTGAGGACGAAATCATAATTAGGATGGTATAGTTTGTTGTTTGGAAGTCTAATCTAAACTTTGTATTTTGTTATTTTGTAGTTGGCAAGTTAGACTGCAGCATTGTAAGCTGAAACCTTACATATATATGTATACACACAGAGGCCATGCCAACTGTTGAAAGTTATGTTAAGTGTTCCAATTCTAGGCTTTTGCATGCATGCCTTTGGAAATTGTACAACTCATTTGATGTAGGTGATGCCATTTTACGGTGAATTCAACTTCATCTGAAGCTACCAGTGTCTTATTCCTTTTTGTTTTTCCCTTTATACGTCTGTTGAGAGAATGAAACTTTTGTTTACAAATTAAGTGAACAGTGGACTATTAAGAATAGCAGCATATTCTACATTATTTATGGCCACAAATTGATAACCAATAAATGAGGGCTATAACCCAATGCACGGAACAAAGGAAATAGATCCACCAAAAACGGTTGGCACCCAATGTTATTCCTCATATTTCTAAGGGCAGCTTTGACAATGGCAATTGAGGTTGGAGATTGAAAGAGAACGAGAAGGAGAGGAACTCTCAAGGTCACAGTTTTAAAAATCGGACCAAATTAGCCGGTTCGATTGGTAACAGGTCGACTATCCGGTCTGGTTCACTCCTAAAAATCGGTTCTTAATTGAACTAGTGAGAACTGGTCAAAATCGGTCAATTGACCGGTCGGTTCGACCACTAGTTCAATGAATTTTTTATTTTTTATATTATTTGATATATTTTTGTATTTTTTAAATATTACTAATATTATATATAATTAAATATAATTATTGTATAATTATGACGTCACACCGGTGTTGAACCGGTCGAACCGGTCAAACCGGTGATCAGTAAGACCTCCAGCTCGATGTCCGGTCCGGGTTTCAAAACACTGGTTGAGGCAATAACATTTTGGACCATGTAGTTACAAAGACAAAGAGAGTATACAGAAGATATAGTTGAGAGAGAGATGAGAGAAGATAGAGATGAGGGGGAAAAAAAAGATTAGCTAAGGCTTTTAGTATTCTAGTTACTTTAAATTGCATTAATTGATAATATTAATATATTATAATTACGAGATAGTCGAAAAAATTGCATTAATTGAGAATATTAATATATTTTTTAAATAAAAAGAATATGCAATATTCTTTACTACTTTTGGTTTGCATAATGTTACTGTTTTGAAGAATATTAATATATTATAACTACAAGATAGTGAAAGAATCTTTTATTTTTCCACCTAAATGTTACATTCATGGGAAAATTAATGAAACATGAGGAATTTTGTTTAGTTTTAAGTTTTAGCTTTTCATTTTTCATACACTAGTATACTACAAAGAGAAGAGATTATATTTGAAATAAATAGTAAAATTTTACAATAAGGTGAAGATGTAAATTTTAAATTTTTTATGATATTAAAAATATTAGTATTTATTGATCAAAATTCAAAACAAAACACAAAATTAATTTAAACTTTAAATAAGTATATTTAAAGAATCACATTAAAAATTATTAATTAGTAATTTAGGATAGATAATTAATTTTATTTAACATAATTTAAAAGTGTTTTAAGGAGTGCCGTTTAAACATTAAAGAAGTATATTTAAAAAGTAACGCTAAAAAACTTATTAATTAGTAATTTAGTTAGAGAAGTAATTTTATTTAGGATAATTTAAGAATATGTTAAGGAGTGCTATTTAAAATTTAAAGAAGTTTATTTAAAGAAGACAAAAAAACTATTGATTAGTAATTTAGTATAAATAAATAATTTTGTTTAAAATAATTTAATAGTGTGTTGAGAAGTAATGTTTAAGTTTTAAAGAAGTATGTTAAGAAAAGGACATTGAAATTTAAACATGGTTCAACTTTTTGAGTGACTTTTTATATTTATTTAATCTTCGAAAAGATTTCAATTTATGTTTCCTATTTGAATTGATTTCCTTTAATGTTTTCAATTCTTTTTAAACCTCTTTTCTATTTCTTCTATAATTTTTTTTGATTTATTGTGTTGAGATCACAAGTTAATTATCCTGTTTATTGTTATTTCTATTGTTGGTTGTAGTTATTGAAGTCAAATATCATATTAGATATAAAAGACACAACAATCAATAAGCCAAAGTTAAAGGGTGTTTTTGTTTTCATATTTTTATCTTTTATCTTTTTATTTCATCTTTCTTCTTTGGTTCGTTATTTTATGACTTTTTTTAATTATTGTTGTGACTTATTTTTATACAAAACCTACAAAATTATTTTTCTCATATTTTCATCTTAAAATTATAATGGAAAATATGGAATCATCAACAAAAGATTCAATGAACTTAGCATTCTCTACTTGTGGTAAGTTTGATCCAACATGGAATTATTTTTCTTCTTCTTAAACATTTGATGGGAATATCCAATATATTTGTATGTTTTGCAATAGAATTTTTAAAGGAAGAGGAATTTATAGAATGAAAAAACATCTTGCTAGTGTTAAGGGTAATATTACTTTTTGCAAAGAAAGTACCATTTGATGTATGTGAAAGAATTGGAAATTATTTACAATAATAAGTAAAAAAGAAAAAGGAAAATAAAGAGGCTCATAATATATCTTTTAGAGATGATGAAGAACTACGAGTATTAGATTAAGGAAAAAAGAAATCTATTATTAACATAGATTCTTATTTTCTTCCAAGAACTACTCCTGATTCTCAACCTAGTCTAAAAAGTGTTTTGGTTGATAAGAATGATGTTTTGCGATGTAAAAGAGCATGGACTAAACGGTTCTATTATTTATATATTCCTTTAAATGCTTTAAATTCATCATATTTTCAAGAAGTAATAGATGCTACAACCATGATAGCTCCAGAATTTAAGGTACCTTCTTATTATAAAATTCGTTCGCCTTTGCTTCAAGATTTAAAAAAATGAATGTCAATTAATTGTGTATATATATAATTCTACTTAGGAATCAACAAGATATACTATAATGGCAGATGGGTGGACTGATCAAAGACAAAGAATTTTTATTAATTTCTTAGTTTAATGTAATATTGGAACAAATTTTATCAAGTCTATTGATACTTTTGATAGGGTAAAAAATGTTAATGCTTTATCTAAATTATTTTATGAAAATGTCATTGTGTGTATTTTGTTACACATAATACAACTTGCTATGTACCAGTTGGGTACTTATTACAATCAAAGTTTGGGATATTTATTGATCTATACGAGCTACTTATTGCATAAATCTTAGTTTAAAAGATGTTAGCGGTATAGACCATATTTCTAGTCTTGCTTCATGGGCATCTAAGATCATAATTTTTATGTCTATTTATATCACAAGTTTTTCTTGGTTAAGAAAGTAAGAAAATTGGGTTGAGATCTTGCATTCCATTGCTACCAGGTTTGTAACTACATTTATTACTTTGAAAAGTGCTTATGAACATAAACAACTAGTTTAAAATTTAGTGACAAGTAAAAACTTTTCAAGTCATAAGTTATTAAAGAGTGAAAAGGAAAAGAATTTTGTGCTATTATTGCAGATAATAAAATTTGGGATGCTTACTTGATTGTTGTGAAGATTGTGGCTTTGCTTATAAGGTTATTGAGGGTTGTTGACTAATATGAGAAGCCATCTTTGGGGTATATAAATGATGGTATGTATAAAGCTCATAAAATAATCATAAATCTTTCTAAAGGGAAGGAGAAATTGTACAACCATTATATAGATATTCTTGACCAACAATGAGATAAACATCTTACTTAAAGGATCTACTTAGAAGCTTATTTTCTAACAAAGAGGGAACGTATGATTAAAAAAAATATAGCTTGGTAAGTTTTTATATTTTTAATTTATTCTTTACTTTTTAATAATATATGTATTTTTATTTTCATAAATATTAATTTAAAATGTAGATGAGTGCTGGAGATTATTTGGAAAAAGTGCTCCAATATTAAGAAAACTCACTATTAGATTACTTAATCAAACAACTTTTGTATTAAGTTGTGAACGTAATTGGAGGATTTTTTTTACGTATTCATACAAAAAAACAAAATCTTTTGGAACATCAAAAACTTAATGACCTTGTTTACGTTACTTATAATCTGATAATAAAGAACATGTATTTTACATTTTGTTTTTATTTTTCATTAATTTTATTTTGTTTATTAACTTTATAATTTCTCTATTATATATTTAGAGCTCTTAGTAAGAAGAAAATATATGATCCAATTGATATTGATTGTATTCACCATACTAATTTTGGGATTAAAGAAGAGGAATTATCTCCTAATCTTGATTATAATGAACTTAAAAAGATTATTTATGAAGAAAATGTATTCGTCACAATGAATGAATTAAGAACATTTATTGATAGTCAGTTCACATCTTATTTTAACTATATTTAAGTTAAAAGTATAATGTATTACAAATTTACAATTGAGAATAATTTCATACATTACTAATTTGTAATTTATATGAATGTAGTAGAAGAAGTTGATGTAAATACTTTAGATGAAAACGTAGTTTATGAGTCTTTGTATAACATTGGAGAATTTCGAACTTTTGATGATGATGCTACATATCTTTCTTCAAAAATTTAATTTTTATTTTTATTTTTATTAAAGTTTTATATTAGACTTAGATTTAGTTTAAATTATTAAATTTGATTTATTATTAGTTTATTATATAATAATAGACATTGGTGAATTTTTATTTCAGTAAAATAATTTATTTTTACTTACTTTTATAAGTTTTACTTCTTATTTATTATATATCGATTTTAGAGCCTGTTGAACCTTTAAACCTTAAATATTTCATTTGACTGGTTCGATGTCTGATCCAATTTTTAAAACATTGATAAAAGGTATAACATTTTATTCTTTTTTTGTAATGTAGAGTAAGGGAAAAAAAATATTTTAAGTAGGTTGTGTTTCATTTACAAGAAATTATAATGATTTTATAAAAAGTTTAAAAAATTTAAAGATTATAAATGTTAGAATTTTCTTCTAAACATTTGAAGATTTTAATATTACGGTTAATTCACAAATTGTAGGGATATTTTTTTCATTGTTAAAATAGTAATTATAATTTTTTACATCGATAGTATCCACCAATTAATTGTGTTGACTTATAGTCAATTTTTAAGATGTCCACTTTAAAAATAAATGACATGATTAATATATCGAGTGATGTATAGACTTTCAGTTTCAGGACTCAATTGATTTTATGTTGGCCTTTAATAATTATTCTTCCTTACATTATAAACCTATAGGTACGACTCTCTTTTCCTTGTTTAATGTCTTGGGTATTATTTTTCCAAAGTCAATAATCTTTCTTTTAAGAATGCATACACGGTATATTTTAATTTTGTCTTAAGGTAGTATAACATAGTGATGCTAAACATAATTTAAAGTTCATAACTTTGAAGTTTTTATGGCATATATCAATAGTAATTTCTAGGGATTGTTGCTTGGAAAAGGCATAAAGAATAAGTATTTTTGTGTTAATGCACTTCTTATGCAGTAGTTATATTGCTAGTTTGCTTGTCATAATGATGATGTGCATGTTTTGGACTTCTTTTTGTTTTATATAATTTGGTCATTTTTGTTCTATACACACTGACAAAATTTTCAAACAGAGGAAATATAAGGTAATAAAACTTTATCCCAGTAAGAAATTTCAGGTGGCTGTTCTTTATGGACTAATTATCATATGAAAGTGACTATAATTTTCCTGTAGATGCATATAAAGATACATAGCATACAAGATTAAGTCGTCTAATAGATATAGTTGGACATCAAATTAGTCTCCATAGCTGATTAATTTATTATTCTCAACAACTAGAATAAGTTCTAGTCTCCAAGTCATCCTTTCAAATGATTGGTATCATAGTTTGTTCTTATAATGGAAGGCAAAAAGGGTATATTTAAATTAAGTCTTAATATTTTAGAGAATACAAATTAAATCTTATCAATTAAGAAAAGTTCAATTCAACCTTAAGTTAATAGGAAAAGTGACGGGTGACACTGTCAAGCTTCTACCACGTCAACAATGTCAAGACTTATGTTTATAATATTTTAATGTTGATGTGGATCTCACATAGCCACGTGGATCTGACATAGCAATGTAGGATCATGTATTTAAATTAAAATATCTAAAATAGATTAATATTAAAAATATAAGACCACTCAAATAATTTAACCCTAAATATTATTAAGTTAGCAAATTAACTTAACTTATTAATTTTAGTAACTAAACTAATTAACCTATTAGCTAATTAACTTAGTTGCTAAATTAATAGAAGCATATGAAACCCCTAATTCCTAAAATCCCTAACTTAGTTAATAAAATCCCTTCCACTTATCTTCATGGGTTTGTCTTTGTGAAGGTGTTATCATGACCTCCTACCCTCATCTATGTTGGAAGGAAATTACATCTCTCTCTTTTGGAGTAACTCATCATGGGTGGTGTCATCAGTGGTCTCACTCCTTTGATTCTTAATTACAATCGTTGTATCTACTTTGTTTGTTAGACTCTGTCGTGTGTTTTGATTGCTTTTTTCCTATGGTCTGCACATCGGAGGCAATCCCATATGGTGACATATGTGTTTTGGCTGCTTTCCTGATTTATCTTTAGCTTCCATAATTTCGAGTACTAATGATCTTCATTCACTTTGTTTGGTATATTGGTCCTCTCGTAACATTTTATATGAATGCTTTTGGTTTATAGGTCATCTTGTGACACTTAGTCTTGTCTTTTAAGGTTCCTACCTTGTTTGGTTTTTATGTATTATCTTATAAATATTTGAGAACCTCTTAATCTAATTATATTGACTATTTAAATTTTTTCCTTGTCATATAACATGATGATACCATCTAAAAGTTATGCTAAAAAAATAGGGGCTCATTTTGTGGTTACTTGCGAAAGATTTTGTTATCATAGTGAGTGTAGCAATTGTACTTACTTCTAAAAATTAATGGTCTAGTTTCTTGGTATTTGCTTTATAGTATGATTGATTTCTCTATTCAACTTTAAAATTTCTACTATTTTTGTCCAATATTAAGGTTTTTGCCTTCATATTTGTCTATCTTTATTTGAATAAATTTTTGTATGGACCATCCATTTTGCTCTAGTCACCTTTATCTTAGAATGCATTAATGTTAGCTTTAAATTTTAATTAGATATATCACTTAATAATAGTTGACTAATAACTGTTGTTTAAAATTTAAGAGGTTACACAATGCTTATAGTTAAGAGTTTGTAATATGGGTTATTTGTTTTGCTTATTTTTTAGAATGTAATAATCATTTCATTGCATTTTTATTTTAACTTGCGTGTATGCTTACATTTATCTCCTACATTCAAAGAGTTTTAACCTTTTATTAACTATTAATTTAGTGATTTGGAGGGATTCATATTTACTTAGGTGTTAATGCTAGCGCTATTATGCTTTTAAGAAAATATTATAATGTGTTTACACTATTTCAATTAAACTAAATCGTATTACTTGCTTTGATTTGGCATAAACTATGCTTTAGGCTTCCATCCTAATGGTGTTATTTTTCATAGAACTTTTGATGATTGTTATGAGATCAATTCTCATTGTACTGATTCAATTCTTGAGATATTAATTTGTATGAGTATACACACGATAAATCATTTTTTCATATGCCTTAAGGAGGGATTTATCAACACCATTTTTATCATATAGTCTCAAGATCAAGAAAGAGTAAGGCTTATAAGGATGCCTACAAAAATCAGCTAACACAATCAAGAATTGTCGAATTTATGTTACGTTTTGGGTAATTATGGAGATGTTTCTTAGGAATGATGATAATAAGCTATCTTTTATATTGAATAACTAAAGTAAATGTCTTGATTGATGGAAGCGGTTTCTTTATTTTAGTAAGTGTCATATCATTTTACTAGGGAGTAGCCTCTTTTATCTGTTTGGAGTATTTTAAATACTGACACAGTGCTGATTTTTGTAACATATCTTTTGCTTTATAGCCTTATAATTGATTATTTACTAAAGAAACTTATACTATGAAACCTTAATGGAGCTAATTTGCAGTAGTTGAGTTTTTATTTTTTTATTTGTTACAAGGTAGTAAAGTAACTAACAATTTCTTATCACTTTTTATTATAAATTAAAAGTGGAAGCTTTGTTTCTTACTCTTTATGATTTGAATTTGCTTGTGAATACCTTGTTGTGTTTGGGTCTCTAATATTGATGAAATTATTTTTTAATGGTTGTTTTACAAGTTTTAAAGGCTCAATATGGAAGTATAAGGTTTTTTCATGGTGGATATTTTATGTCGAAGTCTGAATTCAAAAATGTTGGTATGGATATTGCTACATTTGACAATGTTGACAATAACTATGTTAGTAATAGATAACTATAAGAGATGGGATTGGAGTTAGGGTAATAGACAAATATATTTCAATCAAACTTCTACTTAAACATTACAGATGACCATCATCCAGTTGAAATTGAATCAACAGATTATGGTAGTGTTATTAGGACCAATGAACATCCTAGCGGAGAGAAGGCAGGTGAAGCTTTGTGTATACCTAGTTCAAATGTTAGGGATAATCCTACAGATGTTGGACATAGATGGAGATTGGAAATGGAGTTCAGAATTACAAAAGAATTTAAAGATGTTGTTGTCGATTATGCAGTACATACCAGATACAATGTTGGGTTAAAAAAGCACTACAATAAAAATGACATACGGTAACAGGTGATAAGTGTTATTAAATATGAATGGTAACACTAATGACTATGCTATGATAGCCCATGTTACTAAAGATATGATGCTTTAGTAACAGTTTTGACATGTTATTGTCGAGTTTAATATGACATTTATTG
>JAOSBL010000212.1:17814031-17827385 GCA_027568915.1 Erythroxylum roraimae
TGAACAATTATAATTGTGCATATTGTGATATATATGTATGTTGTTTAATATAGAGGATCGAATTGAGCACCATCCTCCAGACGTTGCCGGGACTTCGAGGCAATAGCTTCGGGAACAACTAGTGAGTAACCTAGACGGTTTCACTTAATTACTTGTTTGCTTAAATTCTGTTTTGAGTTATTGAATGAATGTGATGGAATAAATGTTACTCAACAATGACGTTGAATGTTGGATATTGGGTCCGATGAAAATTGTGATGTGAATGTGAATGTGCAAGCGTTTGAATGATTAAGACAATAATATGTGAAGCATTTCAATACATGAATGCATGAAAGATTAAGGAAGTTGTGATCGGAGTCGCCAATGAAAAAGAGCTTAAAGCTTATATTGTGATTAGAGCCTCAGGCTCGGTTGTGAATGTACCCGATATCCACTAAGGGATATGAGACATAATTTGATACAGCTCGGTATCCACTAAGGGATACGAGCTAGTAAAAAGGCACTCGGTCACAACGACAATAATAAAAAAAAGGAGTCTCACGTGCATTGCATTTATGCTCAATATGTGTACTTTATATAAATGAAATGATTATGATGATTGTTCTAAAAGTGAAATGTGATATTGCGTGAATATGCAAAGATGTGAATAAGTTGTTACATGTATTGATGTGATGCATGAATTGAGTGGATCATCGATGATGGTTACCTCATTGAGTTTGCAAAACTAATCCAAAATTGCATGTTGACTTTTTAGAACCGAGAGACAACTTTAGCCACTGAGAGACGTACAAGCAGTGTAGACTTGTACTTTTGGGAAAAGACAAAATGACTCAAAGGTCGGTCAGCTGGAATTAGATTTCTTAGATAGATTTTGTATATTTCCCCTCTCATGTAGCATATTTTTGTATCAGGTTTGGATCGCGTACATACTTCGAATGATGTTGTAAAGGTTACATTGTAATTTCGGTTCTCATGAAATGAAAAGAGGAAATTTTGGGTTTTATTAAAATAATGTGATTTTGCTTTGATGCTTTATAAGTGAATAATGATATGATGCCATGGGAGGTGAATGTAGTGATCGATTGTAACGCGCAATTATCGTAGGATATGTACTGAAATGACCTCCGAGCGTCCTAGTGTGTACCCTACAGTAAGGGGGTGCTACATTTAGGTGGTATCAAAGCCAGTACCCGGGTCGATGGGCCAGTGAGGATGCTGAGCCTCCACGAGGGAGGGGATATCCCTATAGCACTAAGGCTATGGGCTCTATCCCACATCAGTTGGGAAGGAGAACGAAGCGCTCTTTATAAAGGTGTGGATACCTTCCTCTTGCAGACGCGTTTTCCATGCCCTAATGCACCGGATCCCGTTAGAACTCCGAAGTTAAACGTGTTAGGGCAAGAGCAGTACCAAGATGGGTGACCTCCTGGGAAGTCCTATGGAAAAGCAAAACTGTGCGGGTGCTTGACACGAATGCCTTGGCCTGAAGCGGACAATATCTGCAAGTGGGTGGTCTGGATTATTATATAGATTGCCTAATTTTTGGATAAAGCTAAGACGTGAAATTACCATGTTAAGATCTCATTGAATCTAAAACATGAAGAAACACCACAGGAGGTTTTTGTGGCGTGTATTCTTTGTTCTTTAGGTTGGTTCTTTAATCTTGTTAATGATTTTACTTAGGATCCAGAGGTGAGCAATTATTCCTGCTTTGATATGAACCTCTTCCTATCTCATTCCAATTAGCTTCATTAGGGATTTTTAAAAAAGAAATTGTGTGCTGTAGTCTTAAAAGACATGCAAAATAACGAGCTATTGGAGGCCAAGAGTTTTACAAGCTTCATTAGGGATTTTAGGGAGGAGATTTGCAGTTTTTAATGAATCTTATGAATTTGGAGTTAATATTAAATAATTTAAGTAACTAAGACTTATACATCCCATAATACTATAGGTCCTATATAAACAAAAAAAAATGTCATATCAAACTAACGTAACACTTGATTAATAGGCTATTAATCCTGATAAAGATTTTGTTAGATTAAAAATTAAAATTGAATAATTTTAAATCGTTTGTATTCCATTCGACATATTATATAGGACTGGGTATCACAATGCTATAGTTGCAGTGTTATGATATGTTTCCAGTTATTCGGACATTAGTTATTCCCAAAATACTTGAAATCACCAAATCCATTTCTTTACGGCATTGATTTCCATTTCTTCGACATGTAAGTTAGCATATGGTTCCGTCTGTTTGGATTATGTTAATAAGCAGTAGATCATAAGGTAAACATTCTAAATTTATAAAATTGAAGTTTTATAATATTGAACTGCTTTCACTAAAAGATTTTGATAACAGAAGTGCTTTTTATTTAGTTTTCCAACAACAATCTTAAGCTTAATACTTAACAGCGGCGCTACTTCCCAAGTGACGACGACTAATTCTCAAAGCCTACTCGAGCAGCAAGCTTTCCTTTTAGTGATTACTCCACCGACGGCTATTATTAAATTATTAACATGCCCAGGTAATCCAAAAGACTACAGTGGACGGCCATGTAAGAACCTCTCCTAACTAGTAAACAAGATGGTGCAACATCCGAGAAAGAGACTTCCATATTCCTTTAACGATGATATCATTACCAGGCCATCGAATATGGATCTTTTAATCCCAAGATACCATTTCTTTTCACTTGGTTACAACGCCCGTGCCGGCTCCGAGTCTCGTCACTTGTACCAATCATTCCGAACTTACCGATGTCGACATCCAAGTTCTGCAATGGTTTAGTTACAACTGCCTGCCGACGCCTATAAAATGCCAACTTGGACATATTCACACTCCAGGTTTGCGCTTGGAATTAGAGTGCGCATTGTTAATCATGTCGGCTGAGGAACCTCGGACTGCCACCACTGTGAAGGAAAGCTGCGGTGGTCAACAACAGAGTGGTTTTGATTCAAGCACTGGTGTGTACCATTCACTGACCCAACTCTGCGAAAATTTCCGAATTCCCACTAGACATGACCTCCACACAGCGGAATATGTGCTCTCCCAGTTTCCACACCCTGACCATGCTGATTCCAGAGTTGCACTTATTGATTCGGATACTAATCAACGAGTAACTTATGCACAGCTTCATCGATCCATCAGAGCATTGGCTTCAGGCTTGTACCATGGTGTTGGTGTCCGAAAAGGTGATACGGTGTTCCTTCTGTCCCCAAACTCGGTCCTCTACCCAACCATATGCCTAGCTATATTTTCTATAGGTGCAATTCTGAGTCCAGCCAACCCGGTCTACACTGTATCAGAAATTGCTAAACAGGTGCGTGATTCGGGGGCAAAACTTGTAATTTCAGCACCTGAAGAGCAGCATAAGTTTGCACAAATTGGTGTCCCTATATTACTCACAGCTCGTAGTGCTTCTGATAAGGATTCACTATGTGTGGAAGAATTGATCGAAGGTTGTGATCCCTTGGAGTTGCCAAAGGCAAAGTTAACACAATCAGACACAGCAGCAGTACTATATTCTTCAGGCACCACAGGGACAAGCAAAGGTGTGATATTGACGCATGCCAATTTTATAGCTGTCATGACCCTCCTCAGATGGTCAATCTATGAAATTTCGGCTCAAGATGACATATTCTTGTGCTTCCTTCCCATGTTTCACATTTACGGGCTTGCATTTTTTGCATTAGGATTGTTCACAGTAGGGGTCACTACTGTATTGATGAAAAGATATGATTTTCAAGCTATGCTTCAAGCCGTTGAAGCTCATAAAGTTAGTAACATACCTGTAGTACCCCCAGTGATACTTGGACTAGTGAAGCATGCAAACAAAATTAAGTGTGATTTGTCATCTTTGAGAAGAATTGGCTCTGGGGCTGCAGCACTGAGCAAGGAGCTGACTGAAGAGTTCAGGCGGAAGTTTCCATGGGTTGAACTCAGGCCGGGATATGGGCTGACAGAGAGCTGTGGTGCTACCACCTTTTTTGTGTCTAATGAGGATGCCAAGGCTCATCCTGCTTCATGTGGAACGTTAGAACCAACTTTTAGTGCTAAAGTGATTGATATTGAAACAGGGACTGCTTTGCCACCTTATAAACAAGGCGAGTTGTGGATAAAGAGCCCCACCATCATGAAAGGTTATTTGGGAAATGAAGAAGCAACAGCTGCAACGATTGATTCTGATGGGTGGCTAAAAACTGGTGATCTTGGTTATTTTGATGAAGACGGGTTCTTTTATGTTGTTGACAGAATCAAGGAGCTCATAAAGCATAACGGTTATCAGGTACTTTTCGCTGCTTCCAAAATTTTGCTCACCATTTCTTACTTCACCGATCAGTTGCTCACCAAAACTGTTACGCACTCTGTTTCCGATAAGAAAAAGATGGGAACTTGTTATCAATCTTGATTCGAAATTCAGGTGGCTCCAGCAGAATTGGAAGCAGTACTTCTGAGTCATCCCAAAATAGCTGATGCTGCAGTTATACCGTGAGTGTTACTTCTCATAAAATCATCTCTTTCTGTACCTCTCTCTCTGTGATGACAAATTCGGCTTTACAGGGTTGAAGATGAAGAATCGGGACAGATACCAATGGCATATGTGGTGAGAGCCAGTGGCTCTGAAATCACTGAACAGCAAGTTATTCAATTTGTTGCCAATCAGGTCAATTTCATAGCTTTTAATCTTTCATTTTCTTTAGTACTCTTAGATTTGATTCTTCTGAGTATTGATTTTATATGGCAATCTCAGGTTGCCCCATACAAGAAAGTGAGAAGGGTAGATTTCATTGGTGCCATTCCAAAGTCAGCTGCAGGCAAGATCTTGAGGAAGCAACTTGTTTCAGATGCGCATAAGCAGCAAACTACTTCTAGATTGTAACTAATGAAAGTCTGTTACTGGCACTGGAAATCACAAAATGAAAGAATTTCCTTTTCCCGTGAATAATGGAAGACACTGGAAATTTTAAGAGTCGTTGCAAAGGAGGGAACATGTTGGAACTGACTTGTGTCGTTTGCATGATTTCTTGTTGTTATGCCTAAAATCTGACGTCGGTTAAACAGTCTTTTTCTACATCAACAGGTAACAGAAAGTTAGGACAATTACAATGAGATGAGCAATTAGTTACTTATCAATTATTAAATCAAAGGACATTCTATCCTTCTTACACCTATAACGCTCTAGCAAGGAGATATAATTGAGATTAGTCTGACCTATTTTAGTGGTAACTTAACTTATGCCAAAGCTCAGCCCATGGCACAGTACGTAAATTTTTAGTGGTAAAGAATGATTGTAAATTTTTTCTCTGGCCATATATTTTGTGTATAAGACTTATCTAATCATTGAATATGCATGAAAGGAAGTCTATTCAAAGGTTTTCGTCTTGTCATTTTATTTTAACAATGCTTTAAATTTAACAATTATTATTAGAACCATCTTTTAGGGGATCTGAGGTAGAGGAAATTTTTCTTTCAAGTGATTACGAGTGGAAGAGAGTGACACTACAAAAGAGTAAAATAACTTTAAGCTTTATTAGAATAGGTCTATTGTTTGTTTTAAGTGACAATTATTATGTATGAACTACTAAAATGAAGGTAGATTATTTAAAATTTTCAAAAAAAAAGGTAGATTATTTAAAAATGGTACCTATATGAAATTAATGGATTTTCAATCAAAGAACACTGAATTTGAGTTGTCTTAAGTCTTTTTTTTGAAAAATGAAAAAGAATTTTAATTATAATTAGAACCATATCAACATTACAATGAGTTCAAGGCATTAAACCTATCATTATATTACAATAAGACCACCCCCTAAGTAAGACAGTATAATTGTCTATAAGATAGACAACAAGTAGAAACAACTATAGGCACCATTTATGTTTCATTTTGATGGAAAGACTTATTTGCCATTTCTTATATATGAGGGTCGTTTACCCCATAATGTTGCACACTAAGATTGCCTTATTTGAGGAAAGTCCCTTGGTATTTGGGATTTTGCTTTCTCTTCTTTGATTTCCTCTTTGCAGTTTTGGTCTGCACACAAAAATCTCTTGGGATGTCAGAGACTTGGGCTGTAGCTAATAGAGAATCACAATCCTCTGCTTGTCCTGCATTCTGAGAGATGATATCCCTTATCCCCTGACTAGCCACACAATCATCACTGGAGTTTACCATTGTTGTTTGTTGTACATACACTAGCCTAGCATTAGAGGTCCTGTCAACAACATTCTCATTTTCCCAACAGTTGCTACTAAAGTCAACATATTGGCCCAATCCATCTAACAATGTTTCAAATACTGGGAGGTAAAGTCATTCACTCCACTGTCCAGACTTTCGCCATTGTCTGCACTAGATTTGTCAATAGTTATCTGCTCTACATTTGCAAGCTGAGCCAGAGATAGTTTAGTAGTAACAATTTCAGTTATCATAACATGTTCTAAAGGAGTCTTCCTTTGAGCATAATCCATTTGACAATTTCCCTGGGGTTGAGAAATACTTGCAACAACATTTTCAGTCCTCAAGCCAACTAATTGCTTACCATTATTTACAAACTAAGCCATTTTTCTGTAGGAACCTGTAGGTTGACTACACCACCATTAACAACATCCACAACACCCTTAAGCACATCCACAACGACATAACAAGTATTTTCAACCTATGCACTCTGGCTATCTTTAACAGCCTCAACAGGAGTTGTAGCAGAAACTACACTAATAACATCAACCCTTGCACTTTCAACAGTATGGTTCTCCAACTCAGTTTTATGCAATTATTGAGAAACATAAAAAGTTTGCTCTAGTTCCTGATCAGCCAAATCCTCAACAACATAAGGAGGTTGATCATTAGGCTCCTCCAATATATCCTTCTGCTGCAATTCCTTACTACCCTCATTCAGTTCTTTACTAACTGAGCAGATGTTGGCCAAATTCTCTAATTCCTCCTTTGCTTCCCTAATAGTTCTCTCAGATTCCCATTAACTCCTTATGACTACTGACTATGAACATATGTCCTATCAGTTTCCAGTATTTTTTCACTTCATGTGGCTTCCACGTGTAAGAGATGGCCACATTGTATTTTGTCAACTCTCCACTCTCATCTAATTTCATAATTGGTAAACAGTGTTGAAGAGAAAAGTCTCTCCTAACTTCGATACAGAGCTTAGAGAAATAAACTTTCTCCATACTAGCCATCTGGGTATCCATGTTTATGGGTTTGCCCAAAGCACTTACAAGGTAACTCAACCCATCTATAGTCCAGAACTTAAGTGAAAATTTATGAAATTGAACCCATAACAAAATTGTTTGAATGTTACCTGAATGAAACTCTATGCCTGGCCTCCATCATTAGATGAAGATGGGCTGGCCACTCACATGCCACGACTCTGTTCCAAGATATCACTGATGCTAACCTCAATGTTGATTTTGAAGAGAAAAGGATCGTCGTTCTTGAGCATCACTTTCTCTCACCCTATCTTCCCCCACCGAGCCATATCCCAAGCTTACACCACCGAAAAAATTAACCTCTTATTTCAAAAAATGCAAACCAGCGATGATGCCCCTACTAAACTTTGAGGAGTTCCATAGGAGGTGTTAGTATGTCATCCTTTATGACATTCTAGAAATGTCTTAACTCTCCCCTTTCGTACTAGATCTGTGGGCGAGATTTCCAAGCTTCGACCGAGGGCTTCGAAAAAGGAGAAAGGAATTTCTCATTCTGTGAAGAAGGTAAGGCTGGGAAATTGTGGACGACCAAATTTGAGAGAGGTGGATCTTCCTTAATGTCCATTCACAAGGCCTAAGAAGGCCTTCTAAAGGAGGAAGCAAAATTTCTGAAGTAAAACCTACCCCAGCTTGCTTCAGATACCAGAAGATTAATCACTCTTACTGCTGATCAAATTCATGGCTCTCTCATCAGTGTCAACACTCCAGTAACACCATCACACCGCCACAATCCTCACCGCCTCACCGCTATAACACAGCCCAGTCTCTGAGTCACCTAGCCGCCACACAACCACAACCCAGCACAGGATAACTGGGTGGGCACCGCCTACTTCGTATGAAAGCGTGGGAGGGTGCCTTTTCAGATCTGGACTCACTTTGTTCAGATCTGGACGTCGTGTTGTGCCTACTTTCTATTGATTTTGCTTGCATTCATATCTTGATTTTGGTTACGAATTCTTGTGTTTTAATCCAAAGTTGAAATGAATTTAGTGAAAATTGCGTTAAATTGCATGAATGTTGAGTGGAGTGTCTTGTGAATATTGCATGAAAATAAGAAAAATCATCCATGAAAGAATGAAAGATGGCATGACTTATGCATGAAAGAGTCAATTATACGTTAATTATACATGAAAATGAGTCACACCCATGACTTCCATGGGTGTGACAATGATTCACGCCCGTGACCATGGAAGTCATGAGTGTGACAATGAGTCACACCTGTGATTGCCTCACTCATAGGTGAGAAAATGCTCACTTATTCTTCTGCACTCACTTTTATGGTCACGTGTTAGATGACGGTGTGAAAAGAAAGTAACCCTAAACTTAGACTCTCTCGATAAATAGAAACGTTTTTGGAGATTGGACGGAGAGGGGAACAAAAGAAGAGAAACAGGGGTGAGGAAGAGAGAAAAATAGCATAGAGGTGAAGCTTGGAGAGGTTCCAATGAGAGCTTAAGCTAATCTTCTAGGTGATAATCGAGCAAAGGAAGAAGGTAGAAAGTGAGAGTCGACATCAGAAAGGTTGAGGTTAGCAGGAGATCTACCGCCAGGTTCATCGTCCAAGAGACCATTTTGTTTGTTCATTCCTTTTCATCCCTGCTGCTGTTGTGAAACTCATTTAGTTTCTGTTGAACTCCTTTATCTTTTGTCTGCTGAACTATTTTCCTATGTTAGAGTTTGATAGTTCATTTCTGTGAATGACTCTATTATTGCTTTGATATTTCTTTGTTACTGTTAACCATGAGATTGAGGTATATGAAGATGATTAGCAATGTTTATTACATAATGAGCTTATTACTTGTTCTTGAGAATTAATGTAACTAATTTAGTCGATAATGTATGATGAAGGGATTGTTTTATTGTTTTATTATTTGCTATAGTTTATGAGCTTATTGGATGTAATAGTATGACCAAACTTTGCATCATTTTCATATTAAACGAATAATTAAGAGAAGAAGTTTAATATAGAACAAGAAACTATAGACGCTTAAGTTATGAATTGTAAATATATTAACTTAAGTGGGTAATTATTATTTAGGTTTAATAATTAATTCGGAAGATAAACTTGTAGAATAAGAAAGTTAAATTAGTTTGTTATTTGAATTGATTTTAAAATCCAACTGTTAATTCTCAAGACTTTCTCACATAGATTAATCAATTTGTATTTTATTCTAGATAAATTAGTTTACTTTTTAGTCTAATTGCGTAATTTTCTTTAAAGCCTTTACTCAAAAAATCGGGATAGAATGTTTAGGATTGCATCTTCCTACATCGATTAATCAATTCATTTTTTAATTCCAGTTAAATTCTTTAAAGCCTTCACTCAACAAATCAGGATAGAATGTTTAGGATTGCAACTGTTTTTATTTTTATTTGAGATTAATTTGAGTGAACTAATTTCAACTCCTTGAGAGACGACTTTGGGTATTCAATTATAACTACCTAGTATACTTGCGAGTAGCATAGCCTAGGTATTTTTTAGAACTTATTTTGGCATAACATGCCGCTCATTCATATCTGGATGCTGCTCTCTTTCTAGGCACCACTCTCTTCTAAAGATGGGTGCGTGGAGGTGGGAGATTTTCGAGTTGTCTTAAGTTGCATACTAAAAGGATGTACCAGTTACAATGATGCCTTCTCTAATCTAGGGAGAGGAACGAAGCGAAATCCTTTACCTAGATGCTTGTCCCAACTTCTTAATTCCAAACCAATCTATTCCAGATGCTACACCTTCCATATAAGCACATTCCAATCTTCATCCAACTGTAAATCCAAGTACTCTTTCATTGGACTCCTCTTAAGCTTCTTTTAGCTCCTCAAAAGGGTTAGACTCTAATACTTTCAATTGCATAGATAAAGATAAATATACTTCCTTCATATTGGTCAGAAGATCATTAGATAGGAAGATGAAGAAATTAATCTCCTCAAAAATCTTCTAACATCCATTTTTATTTGAAATGTTAGAGGTATATCCAACTTGAATAAAAAATAGGTTCTTTTTAATTTTATCCTCTAAGAAGCCTTTTTTAATAGATCTTTTGGAGACAAAAAAAAAGCATTAATCCTTATTAATCCTTCCTCAAAGGTCTCTAGTTCATTAACAGGAAATAAAAACTTATCTCAAATCATAACTGCCATTATAATGGGTGAATTATTGTTGTTTTTTAACCCTTTTGCATTACCATATCCAAAACTACTTTCAATGATCATATCTATCCTTGTTACTTGTTTGCTTGATCACAACATCAAGCCTGTTGAGCTCATTATAATCTATGCTCACAACCTAGCATCCCAAAGATTACATCTTTGGAATGATATAACACGTTTGTCTAGGTTAGTTCTCAATCCTTGAATAGTGATTGGTGATTTTAATAATATCCTTTTCCTTAATCAAGTTGATGGCCTTTTGATTAGTAAATAAAAATAGAAGAATTTAGGAACTGACTTTATCATATTGAATTGGAAGACCTCAAATATATTGACAATTGTTATACCTAGAATAACGTAAGTTTATTGTTGCATGGTTTGACGAGAGAGAAAGTCTGACTTGTCACTAGGTTATTCTTACAATTATGCCCTTATTAATTTACTTTCATTTTTGTTTTTCATATCTTTCTTTGTAGGTTCTTACTAGTTCTTTTCCATTTTTAGGGTTCTCCCCTATACGATTGATTATAGTTTGGGATCTGTCCCTCTCACGAGGCTAAGATCAAAGGTGTTTAAAAGCTTCTACTTTAATTGCGAATGGATTGGTTACACCAGAAGCTTATGAAAAATGCAAGACACTTGCTTGAGGAAGAGTTCCCTTTACTTTAATAGTCTATATAGATGGAAAATTTTGGAATAAATCTCCTACTCATGGCCAAAATGGTAAGAATGGTGGTTTAAAGCCTCCTATAGAGTATAATGTAGCTTCTCCCTATAAGTCATGAAGTGAAAGAGTTGCTCTTTTATTTGCAAAGGACAACCTCATCTATTTTCAAGGTTTAATGGTAAATGGGATAATTTCCTCTCCCGTTGAGATTCTACAAGCTAAAGCATCGACCTAGCCTTCTATATTGGTGGCATATTTTCTTACGAAACGACCCTCCTTCACTCAAGTCCAACTTTAGGCTACTGTTAGGTGGAGGAAGAAAGAACTGGAGAAAACTCTTCTTATAGAGAGGATGATAGTTGTAGGTTCCATAATATTTAGTGGGTAGTTTAGATATGTTTAGTTGTTAAATTAAATGATTAGTACATGTTTAGGTTACGATTATGTTATTTAGTTAGATATTTGTGTTTTAAGTGTTTTATGGGTTAGAGCATGCTATTAAGCTTAAATTTTGTGTATTTGAGGTGCTTTGATGTGTTTGTTAGTGTTTCAGATCAAATATCTAAGAACAGAGAGAATTCGGAGGAAGCTTGGAGTAAGACCTAAGGCCACAATCATGAAAAAATCATGGTGATCTACCATAATCGTGGCCCCATATGCCACGATCATCACAGACAGTAAAAATTAAGTGCCACGGTCGTGGCATTATTTACCACGATCGTGGCCTACACGACATCAGACGCAACCTGGCTTTTAAAACGTGGCTTTTTGAGCGATATTTCAGGCTATTAGGCTCGGGTAAACCCTAATGTTTGCCCTAAATGGAAAAGATATATAAAGACAATAATGAAGACCTAAAAAGGGAGCTCTATTTTCTACCACTTTAAGAAAGATCCAATGGAGAGAAAGAAGAAGAGAGGAGGAGAAAGGAAGAAGGAGAAGAAGGGTTGCAGTGCTGCTATCTTCCCGATCTATTATGACCCTTCAAAGTGACATTTCATTTCATCTTTATTATTCTTTATTTTGAATATATGAGATGGAATTGATAGTTATATATTTGGGTTTGATGATGATGTTCTAAACTTCTTTAGAGGTGAATCAATGTTAATGTGATTTCTTTTGATGTTAATATAATAGGTATTGTGATTATTTGTTATACTTACATGCTTCGGTAATAAATCGAGAGAGTGAACTGATAGCAAAATGATTAGATTGGATAATCAGAGTTAAACAATCTAATAGATTATGCAAATAATCAAATTGGGAATTTATAAAGATTTCAAGTGAGGACCCAATAGTCTATTAGAGGGCTTAAGATCTGATTGGATTTGTGGGTTTTTTGTTAATTGAGAGATTGCAAATTCCATAATTCAATTAGGGGTTATGATTTAGGGTTTAATGATTATAATTTGAGAGAGAGTAATCCACCCTTTAAAAGTCTAAGACTGATATCGTATTAACTCAAAAGTAATCATGTTAGCATTTGATGATATGATAAATCCCCTTCGACTAATCTTCTTTGTGTGATTTCCATTGTTAATTTGGTGGTGCTCTATTTGATTCCTTGTGTGTTAATTTTATATTTTAATTTCAATCAATCCATATTCATGAATTTACTTTTATGTTTAGTTTTTATCTTCTTTCGAATAATCCTTTTAGGTCTTAGATAACTTAGAATTAGATTAGTTTCACCAACTCCTCATGGGATTGACACCTTTAATACTACAAATTTATGACCCGTATACTTATAGATATTGGGGGTTTTATTAAAAGTAAAACTTGCTAAACAGAGGACACATTTATTTTTAAGTTCACTAAATATGTAAACTTATAGGAGATCCTAGAGTAGGTAACATGGCACATTGAGGGACAACTTATATTGTTACAAAAATGAGACCAAGAATTGAGTTGGATAGGGGAAAATTAAAGCTTTTCCCCTGTGGAATAATTTTCACAACTTTTTCATTAGAGTATTGGATAGTGGAGGCTTTAAGCTATATAGTTAGTTCCACAGGTAAACCACTATATCTGGAATCCAAAACATCAAGGACGAACAGGCTTATTATGCTAGAATTTGTATGGAAGTGAAGAAAGGAGAGGAGCTTCCTGATGTTGTTTCAGTAGTAAAGCTAAATGAATGTCGTGCATCCAACCGTGCATCTTTCGAGTGTTAGATCGAAAACAAAAGCACACTAGATTTGGCTAAACGATACATTTCAAAAACCTTTTCCAAAATCAAAACGCAGCGGAAGCATAATAACCAAATCAACATGTTTAATCCATACATGATACGGTATTAGAAAAATAAATAGCATAAGAACAAG
>JAOSBL010000212.1:17839935-17857036 GCA_027568915.1 Erythroxylum roraimae
CTACATGCCAACATTAAATGACAACCATTAAACCCTTTAATGATAAGACCATTAAACCATTTAATGAGGACACCATTAAACCATTTAATGATAAAGAAGCATAATAAAACCCATCTTAAATTTAGCAATTCAATGCTAAATGTGCAGCATTTAATGAGGACACCATTAAACCATTTAATGATGATGAAGCATGATAAAAACTCATCTTAAATTTAGCAATTCAATGCTAAATGTGCAGCTGCGCATTTAGCTTTTACTTGTTTTAGCTTCAAGTCTTCAAGACCTCCAAAACCCTAGCTTGATTTTCTCCTCTTCTTCTTTTCTCCTCACACCCACGTTACTTCTCCTCTTCTTAACAAGCCAACAATTTTATTCTTCTAATTAATACTCTTAATGATTGTAAGAAGACCCTTTTGCCCTTCCACTTATGCCTTAAAACTTTTAGACTTAAGTGATCTACCAAGATTGCCCCTCATGCATTCTTACTTCCTCAATTTAACTTACACCATACTATACTCTAACTTAATTTTAATTTCTCCATTTAATACTTCTAAATTCTCCTTATGCTAGAAAGATCGTGGACTCCATTCTAAGAAAATAAAATAAAGCAAAATAAATAAATAAATAAATAATATTTTGGGGTCCAACACCCATGCTTCCTAAGCTTATCAAACTGCTTTCCTTTCTTAACTGGGGTCGAAGTAGAAGATTGCGGCATTTGGCCATGGCCTGATCAAATGCCTTAAATATCTTCGGATCTAATGGAGCAGGCACTTGCTCCTGCGAAAAAGGAGACTCCGCGTCTGTGATCGATCGGGCTCAGTACTAGGCCCTACAGAAGCCTCAGCATTCCCTGGGGCTACAGACTCATCGGTACTCTCCTCCCTTGGCAGAGAGTCAGGTGCAATCGATCCTTGTAATATTCCTCGTGTCCTTCTATGAGGTGTCATCTTAGTCCTTCAATGTAAACACTAACTATTAGCTTACATTTCATTTTACAATCCCAATCCCTACATGAATGCATGACATGCATGTCACTTAATACAATTCACTCAATTCACAGTGCAACAAGTAATCACATAACATATCAATTCATCCTACTATACCTTCTAAGCCTAGAAAAAACCTAAGCTCTGATACCAAACAATGCTGGACCCCGCTTCCGAAGCCTAACATTCGGAGACAATAGAAACAGTACCTGTCCTAAACCATAGTGAACCTGTCTTGGGGCAATAAGCATAACTTTCTCTAGAGATGTTAGATTAAGGTGTTCTTTGGATGGTTCGAAAGAGGACTTCAAGATATACAACTTTTATGAAGACCTAAAAGACAGATTCTATTGTCTAAAGGAACAAAATTGGACCAGACGATAAGATCAAACAAAACCAGATGAAAAGTTAGACGAATTGAAAAGTTAGATGACTTGGGAAAATTACCATAACTTTCCCTATAGATATCAGATTAAGGTATTCTTTAGATAGTTAGAAAGAGGACTTCAAGATCTACAACTTTCATGAAGACCTCAAAGATAGATTCTATCATCTAGAAGGACAAAATTGGACCAGACTAATAGTACATAGAAGAAGAAGTTTCGATCAACATAAGAAGAAACAGAAGTCAACTATAGAAGATATGACGTCATCACAGACGATATGACGTCATCACAGACAATACGATATCATCATAGATGATATGACATCATCACAGATGATATGACATCATCACAGATGATATGTCTTCACAGACAATATGACGTCATCACAAACGATATGATGGCATCATAAACGATATGACGGCATCACAGACAATACGTCTTCACAGATAATATGACATCATCAAAGACTATATGACATCATCACAGACAATATGTCTTCACAGACGATATGACGTCATCATAGATGATATGATGTCATCACAAAAGATATGACATCATCACAGATGATATGACGTCATCACAGACGATATGACTTTACTCTTGAACATCTTCCCCTATAAGGACCATAACTTTCAATTCATATGTCCAAAAATTTCATACTATATACAGTTGGAAAGATAAAAGAAGGACCAACAACTTTCTAGAGACAACTTTGTCTAATTCCACCTAGATTAGTCCAGATATCCTCCTGAAGTCTGAACACAATTCCTACACCTATGAAAGACTTAAATTTTGAAATATACAACTACAAAAGAAACATGCACATGCACTAGGGAAACTTTTCAGTTCTAAACTCATTTGCCAAAACCACAAAAGCTCATTCATAACTTTAATTACATATTAATATAGTAATCAAAGGCTTACACCAAATACAACATACATAGGATGCTCAATGTTTAGCATGCTTATAAAGCTATCCAAAAGTGATCGAACTAACTTAGTTATAAAAGTTTCTAATATCTTGGAGTTTCTGATGCCTTGCAAGGATTGTTAGCCTTCTCGTTCTGCACCTGAGGAGGAATAATGGGGCAGTAGCTAATATATTTATAGCCATTGGCAACTGACCACATATTCAAGCATACGTATATGTATATCTAGCAATTTAAGCATTTGATCAATTTAACTTAAACTTATAACATACAGCATAAACTTCAGCCATTAAACATAACACTCAACTATGCACCATACTCGACAAATTAAAGATGCAATGCACAAACAAATGGCTCGAGAGTTCCGTGGAATGAAACAAAGAAACCAAAGTTTACTCCGTGAACAAAACGAGTCCGAATTCTCAGGATCTCGTGGCCTCAAGTGGGTAGCCGGGAGAAGGCTATGGGTCAACGTGCACATGACTAACGAAACGGGTTCCTCTCTTGCCTAAACAAAAGCACATATTCATTTTATCACATGCTCATACTTTCATGCTTTTTCTTCTTTTCATTTAATTCAAAATGTTATAACCTCTTTGAAGGTATAAAATAATCACAATGCATCATGCATTTCCAATAAGTCATAACAATTCAATTTTGAGCAAATCAACATACACACACATAGGCAAGAATTTGCCTAATTACACAATAACTAAAAATACATTACCTACCTAGTTAGCTTGTGAAAATCCAAGTCAAGCTTGCCTTTCCCTTTGCTCTTGGGTGGGATTCTCTTGGTTTCCTAAAACAACCAAGGTTCCATTCAAAACAACATTCCAATAAAATTTTTTAAACTTCAAAAAAAAATTACAAAAATTGCCATGCACACAAATTAAGCTCAAATATAACCTACCTATAGTACATTAGGTTAGAAAACATAAGATTTAGTTTAGAAACCCTAAAATCACTTGGTTCTCCTAATTCATCTTCTTCCAACACAAACCTTTCATTCACTACACAAGCCCCTTTTATCTCTAGCTCCTTCTTCCTCAACACATCCCATTTCTTTAATAAAGCAAGAAGAAAAGATGGTCAACTTACCTTAACAAGATTGATTTCTCTTCTTTTCTTCTTTCACTGAAACCTCTCTTATTCTCTCTTATTTTTCGTTTTTCACCCTTCTCTCCCTTCAATTCACGTTTTTTCCTTCTTAACAAGCAAGACAACATATTCTTCTTCCATTTCTATCTTTAATGAGTCTAAAAGGTTCATTCTACCCTTCCTTATAGGCTTATGTTCTTTTAACCTTAAGTGTCTTCCCAAAAATGTCCTTGAACATCTTTATTACATTAGCACTTTAATTCCACTTACCCATTCAATAAATCCTACTAATTTTGACATAACAATTAACTCCAAAAATAATTAATCCAATAAACTTCAAGAATTATTTTAAATCATGCTTAACCTAAAGAAAAATTTCAGGATCCAACATTAACTCTAAACAACTCATACTTACAGTTTATGAGATCCACTGCTTGATCTAATCAAAGAGCATAACATGTGCTAGTTTGTCCAGATTAATAATGTCTCGTCTCATTAATCCTATAACTAAGAATAATTTAGACACTAACATAATTACACATGATAGGAATTTCATTATCATGATCTCCTTCATGCTATGTAATGTATCAAGGACTTCATTAATTTGATTTAAGATCACTATCAATTGATAAAGAACATGAACATCAAATTAACAAAAATGCCTTTTTATTAATCATAAAGATTTGTACAATAAATGCTAAAAGTGATTGCCTTTAGAGCATAGTGATTGTCTTTAAAGCATTTCTCTAACAAGCCTCGGCGATAGGCAAAGGGATTGGATGTAGAATATGATTGATTAGTAGCCCATTAAGAGCCAATTTTCAATCCAAAATCTTGTTGTGGCACCATCTTCTATACACCAGATTACTACATTGATAAGTACGTCTCTATCCTGTAATATATGTCTCCAAAGAGGAGAACAGGATTTGACGGGGGTGCAATGAGGAACCCTTTCTTGCCAAGGTATTTAGCAAAAAGGACTCTTTGACCGTAAGTTGTCATTGTCATGAGAAAGGCTTTGTTCATTCTATTCATGTTTTGAGAACGTAACCCAAGTGATATAGTAGTTGATGGGATTTTCTATAGCTGGTGGCATATGTTGAAAAGAAGTTTGGAGCTAATCTTCTATTATACATTGCGAAGAGGATAATATCTTTGATGGATTGGAAACTGAACATTAGAAATGGGTGTGATCAGAGTGTTGTTTAAGCTTAAAGTGAAGGGACCACCTCCATAGAATCTTTTAGCAACCATGGAGTCAGCAGCTCATACTTCAAGGCTGAAAACTTCTTCTATTGATATTCAATTGATATATTAGATACCTAGAAACTATTGGTACGTCAACATCATCCATGAAACAAATGCTTCAAAAGCTCAGTTATGCTTGAAAAAGCATGAAATTTAAACTCAAATCCACCTCCCATATAAATTTAAACTCACGTCTGGATCAATCTCCTCTATGAATAAGTTTACAACTAAGGCCTAATTATGTCCCTTTTTCTGTTTTTGTTTTTAAATTTACAAAAAAAAGTCTGGTGGAATGTTTTGGTTCTGTTTTTTATTTTAGTTTCTACCTGTTTTCAAAATTTATGAAAATCACAAGAAGTAACTTTTGTTTTAATTTACTACCAACTAAATATATATTATTTAATATATTAATTATTAATAAGAATTATGAATAATATAATTTAATGTTATATTATATTATATTTAATTGATTAAAATTATGAATAATTTAATTTTATTTAATAATTTATTTAACTTTTGTAATTAAATTAAAATACGTAATTTATAAATATTTTGTTAATAAATATTATATATGAAATTAAAACAAATTTAATTAATTAAAATTAGTGTATTTTTAAGTTTTATCTAATATATAATTATTGTCAATAATAAAAATATAACTAACATTAACAACCAAACATTTTTGTTTTATTTAAATAGAAAACAAAAATTAACAGAAAATTAAAAATAGAATCAAACAGTCCTAATTCTAGCAGCACATCATAGTTGTCCGGAGGACTACCAAAATGTAAGTTTATCAATAATTGCTTTATACAAACTCAACGAAAAAGAAAATAGTCACATGGAGCATTAAAAGTAAATAAGAAAAGCTCACGGCGTGATCTATAGGCCCTGAGGCTTTAATATTAATTGTCTAGCAGGAGCTCCATCGATAACAGCCAACGCATGCTACTTTCAAGGTAACATACATTAACATCACTCTACTACACTAGTCTTTTTATTAGAAAGAAATTATATTGGTGGGGAATGTTACGACTGCTCGAATTGTACAAAGACAAATGAAATCAATGTAAGATGAAAAAAAGAAATTCTTTGCTGTTAAAGAAAAGGCATTTCCTATACGCGGCACCATTTCAGCATGATCTTTTTAAAGACCTACGGATAAAACTAGATCTCTCTTATTTTGAATAAGACATCGAACCACAGGTTCTTTAGAGAAAATGCTGCTCTGCTCTCGGGTGAGTCAAGCCTTGTAACCTGACAGTGGCCATGGCTACTACGATTGCAATGAAATTAACGAAATAGCCATGAAGCTTCTCTCAAAAGGTGAGCTAGCCAGAAATCCATCCCCAGACACCACCAGCACCTTGTCTCTGGACTGCTGCATTTAACTCTATCTCCTGTTCGAATGCAGATTTCTGTCTTCGAAGTAATTGTACTTCCTTCTCTATGGACTCCAGCGATTCTAACGTCTTTTGTAACTCAGCAATATGTGCCTGGAAACCATCATCTCAGACATGAATAACTGTTGGACCAGCTTACAATAAAAAGAAAATATTTACGCAAATAACAAAGATGATAATAAACAAGATATGAGAAAATGGTAAAACCTCCAGTTTAAAGCATCTTGATCTCTCAGTAACAAGTTGGCCTTGAACAGATTGGAGTTCCTGAAATAAAAGTTGTCAATGATGTTAAAACAGTCATAAAGAAAGAAAGGAAGTTGTTAACGTATGAAACAGCCAGCAATATGTACCTTGGACAAGTCTGCATGAGTACCATTTACTTCATCAATCTTTTCATTGAGCTTTGAATTTTCTGCTCTGACTTCAGCAAGTGTCAGTTCCAACTCATTTTTCTCCTCTTTAATTGCATCAATCTCCAATGCCTGATCTTGTTCAGATGGAACATGCTGAACATCTTTAGAATTTAAAGCTATGTTGGAAAAATCTAGCTTTTCAGATTTGGCCAAGGCATATGCAGCAGTAACAGAAGCAGCAGCTGCAGCCGCTGCTGGTGACAGAAAAATCTTGGGTCGGGATAAGTCTCTTGGTTTTAATCTCATAATGAACACCTAGAGAAAAAAAGCATCAAGGACAGTGTAGAAAGCAATTATTGCATAGCACTGCAAGTTACAACAGTATAAAATCCATACATCGTTGTTGTATCTCCCATTATAGCCACCAAAGGCGAACAAATGGTTCTCTCCATCAACTAATGCCACGCAAACACTAAGTCCCTGCATTCAACTTGATGCTCAGAAATCTTACATGGTACAGAAGTAAACTAAGCACCCACTACAGGCATAAACAACTGACCTCACTAGCAAGTGGATCTCTTTCCTTTACGCTTGCCGACGCTGACCAAACTAACTTAGACATATTTAAGACAATTGTTTCTGTACAACCTGGAATAAATTTGAACTTGTAACCAAGTAGGAAGCCTAAGTACAGATGATCCTATGACAATTAGATGGAAAAAAAAATTGCTGTACCATTTTTATTATCGCCACCACCAACAATATACCAGTTCTCATCAACGGCTATACCAGCATGCCCAGCCCTAGGTGTCACTACATCACCTTGAATTTCTGGTTGTGACCACTCCATCTGCAACATCAACATCAGCAATTATGAACATACTATGTATATATACATATATGCATTCAAGAGAGGGATAAGTTTGTGTTGAAAATCTAAAAAGTGCAAAGAATCTGAAAATTAGTGGAAGGCTGCTGCTTCAGCAGTCCATTCAATAATGTGACACTGCAGACTATTTAAGTGAAGAAAGCAAGAGATTCATATTCACAGAATTCGGCGAAGCAATCAGTACTGGTACTACCTAATAACAAGTCGCAGCAACATTCATGGCAATAACCGTTAATTTATCATTTTTTTTCATACCAGTCCAGTGGTAAACACGACCATTTACGGCTTACATTTTAGGTTTTAACAGCCCTTTTCTCAACCCAAAAAAAAAGCATATAAACTCCACTTATTGGCAATTGCACTTCTAATGTAGAAAGTAAAAACTACCACACATCCCTCCTGACAATTTTGAAGTGAAAATTTCAATACATGAAAATGGTAACAGCAATAAGTTGTTGAGACCACTTACTGATTGCAAATCAAGTACATGAAGATCATTGAAGAAGATCGAATGAGAGCAGCCACCAAATATTACAAGGTAACGATCTGCATGTATTGCAGCTGTGTGATCAAATCTAGGAGCTGGAGGAGTCTGCCTATCAATATACAAAAAGATGATGAAGTTGACATCCAAAATCATTCAGGTAGTGGCTGAAAGGTTGATCATACTCTTACGTTGCCTCTGCCACATCCCAAGTCATTGTCTCCAAATCAAGGATATGGACATCATTGAGCAGTCTCCTGCTCCTATCTTCTCCCCCAAAAATAATGAGTCTAGAACCAACCAGGGTAGCTGAATGCCCACCTCGAGCTACCTGAAATATAATCCTATTTGCATTAAACCAAAGTCCAGAAGCAAGAAAAGCATTTACTTTTCTAGAGATTGATAACAATTCAAACGTAAAGCAAAATTTAAGTACGGAAGATGTTTCTGGGAGGGATAAAAAATATATTGAGAAGGATTTTACCGGAGCTTTTCCTGAAGTCTCAATGATATCACATGTAAGTGTTTCTGGGTCAATCAACCACACTGCAAAATTTCAGACAGGAATCAGATTCATTGCCTATGCGTCATCAACCAGTTTAAAGAAACTTAGGAATCACCTATTCAGAACTAAAATACCCAAACCTGTTAAAGTATCAACAGATTTCTTGGAATGCCCACCAATAAGTAGGAGTCTGTTTTCCCACTTAACCTACCAATATAAAAGTAAACTGTCTAGGTGAACAATAGAGATATTTTTTGAGATATAGGAAAATAGAGATGAGTTGGTAGAAAAACAAAAAGGATAAAGGCCCGTGTGCAGTGAATAAAATGGTAGCTAAATGGAACATGAGTGATTAATTAATACCATGCAATGGTCCGAGATGGCAGGAAGAACATTCTGTGAACCATTTTCCTGAATGTCAGCATCTGTTTGTTGAACTTTGAGCTTTAGACCAGACCAAGCCAATCTTCTAAGATCAAAAACCTGTAAAGACAACAAATGCAGATAAATGAAAAATCAAGATTGAATTTTCACATGCATGAGTATATGGCCATGTGGAATACCTGGATGTCAGATAGATATCGCCCATTACGACTTCCACCAAAGACATATAGTTTGTCATAAATGACCTCTGCTGCATGCTAGAATAAGGACAAAACAGCATGACCAGTATTCTCTTAATCATCATCATAGTTCACAAAGAAAAAACTAACAGAAAGCAGGTAATTTAGATAACAATTGAGAATCCTTCTCTATACAAGAATTCAATAGTTAAGTATAAAACCAAAGATCACCTTGTAACGACCGGAAGGTCGTGGACCACTGACAGGGGCTGCTATCCACTGATCATAGACCAATTGAGAAAACCAACAACCAGTATCCAAGTCCTTAGTCTCCTCTGTTCCCATGTAATCTGCTCATATTTAATCAAATCAGAGGGACAAATAGTCAATTTTGAAAGAACTTTGTCAATTTGGAAATCAGAATTTCCACTCCAAGCAAGAGTTGAGACAAAACAACAAAGTAACTTGACTGTCTAGATCGATCAACATATATTCCTAATCGAACAGTCAACCAGGTTCGGAGAAACTCAACAAAAGATTCGAAATTAAAAGTCACAAGGCCAAACGCAGTTTACGATCAACGACTGTAGCTCAAATCATTTCCGCCAGTTCTATCACTTTATTCTACTATCCACCCCCAGGTCAACAATCCTATAATATCGATCCCGTTGTTTTAACTGGAAAATCCCAGCTCCAATGACATCAAACCACCGTAGGAAGATTTATAGATTCGCATCCGAAGTGGAGGAAAAGAGGAAGTGTACCTGGTTTACAAGAAATTGGATGAAATCAGGACCGTTGGAACAAAGACCAGATAGGGTTTTTTTTGTTTCTCCCCTTTGAATTGATTAAGAAAGAGAGAATAAAGGGGGAAATGGTCGGTGATATTTCTCCGTCAATGGTGTGGCTAAACGAATAATCGAACACCGACCACCGTAGAAATCTGTGAGCTGCTTAGTGATGCTGGCGGTTATGTTCAGTAGCCTTACGGACAAAAGATACCGAAAAGTACAAAGTAGACAAAGTCGTCTATTTTACTATTTATGAGATGATACTCCTCGTTCTTACAAGATGGCGAGTGGAATATAATGAGGTAAGGACGTCGTAAAATGAAAAACCCAAAAGCCGAAGCCTGTTCTTTACTCCAGATAAGGCCTAAAGCAGCAGGTGAATGATCAAACCAAATATCGGGCCCCTTAAAGCACTTTGCACTGAGGCCCAAGCATATGCTTTTATTGGACCATTCGTAAATCTTGATTCTAATAATTTTAGAGGTAGACAAATAAATGTTACAATTATCGTATCGAAATTCAAAATTACTGCCACCTTTGACACTATATGAGTATAACATTGACATTAGTCAAAATTAAATATCATTTTAAATAATTTATTAAATTATAAAATAGCTTCTTAATTTTATATAATCAAAATTTAGTCTACTGTTATAAATTTTACTAAGTTAATTCTAATTTTCATTAGTAATTAACATTTAATTGTCAAATAATTTTTTTGTTTAATACTAAAATTATTTTATTTTAAAAAAATAAGTTAAACATATATGTAATTGTTAGAAAATAAAGAATAATTATTCAAAAATAATGTTGAAAAAGAAATTAAAATATAAAAAGTATTTGAAGGATGAAAGCAGCCAATAGGTATGAAATTTGTTTTAATTATATAAAATTTATTTCCTTATTAAAATTTATTTTTATATTTTAACTAAAATTAAAAAATATTCTAATTTTGACTATTTAATAAAATTAATATAAGAGTAATTTTAGACAAAATAAATATTTTTGTGATTAAAAATTAATATAAAAATATTTTTTAATTTAGTCCTTCAATTTTTGTTGATTTATAAATTTGGTATTTCAGTGAGTCAGTCGATATTGATCGATGAGGTTGGTATAATTTCAAATCTTATATTACAACTTAGTACTTAAATTGAATACAATATAGAGAAATTTTATACAGGTTTCTAATTAATATATTGGCAGTGCACATCACCACTGATGATATTAAATGGATTAATAAAATTTATGGCATGAATAGATTTTGCCTAGTTAAATCAATAGTAATTTTATGAACTATCATAAATTTTTATCATATCAATTATTAAACCATACTTAGTAAAAACTAAGACTTTATAGTATAACTAAAAATACTTTTGAACAAATGGATCTATTTTATAAACCTCAATTCAAAATACCATATAAAGAGTAAGCGATGTGAGCGATACCGGCGAGAAAGTTTAGCTAACGGTGGAGATTCCAGCGAGCTTTTCTCCTCTGCTATGGCGTCGTTCTCTTCTTCTTCTCCTTCCTCTCGTTGTCCCCTTTCCCCATTACCTTCTGATTCTTCGGCCCTCCAAATCCCTAATCCACCGTCCCCTATTCGTGACCATTTCCCTCCACTCACCTCCCCAAATCGACCCCCTTTCACTAACCAAAACTCAAATCCTAATATTCCAACGCCTTCCCCATCCCTTGTGCCAACTTCGCTCCCTACTTTCCCAGCCCCTTTGTCTTCTACCGGTGACCATTTCCCTCCACTCAACTCCCCACATCGACCCCCTTTCACTAACCAACACTCAACTCCTTATATACCAAAGCCTTCCCCATCCTTTGTTCCAACTTCGCTACCTCCTGTTCCAGCCCCCTTGTCATCTAACGGTTCCTTTCCTACCCGGGTGGCCTCACTTCCTGGACCCCCCCAAGAGCCGCCCCCCTCGGCTCAGCTCCGATCTTGGAAGAGTGTAGTGGAGACACGACCTGGGCCTCCTTCTGAGATTCCTGAGCTTTCTTTTTACCCTCCTGAAGTCAAGGAAAATCAAGTCTTTGTGATTCCTCCGAGGGAGCTTGCACAGCGAGGCGCAACCAAGTTTCGCTCAACATTGTTTGGATTCTTTCTGGGGAAGTGTCCGGCTTATCCGGTGGTTCAACACGCACTGGCTAAATCGTGGTCTGAGTTTGGTCTCCAGGAGATTTTGATCACTTGCTCCAACAACTTTTTGTTCCGATTTGCCACTGAGGAAGGTCTGAAGTCAGTGGTAGAACGTGGTCCATGGCACATTCAAGGTAAGCCATTGTTTCTCAGGCAGTGGAGCTTGAATGGTGGAGACAAGGCCGACATCCAAAAAGCTCCAGTTTGGGCTCGTTTTTACAATATTCCTGTGAAATACTGGAATACCGAAGGGCTGAGCAAAATCGCTAGTGTCGTGGGGGTGCCTCTTCTGATGGATACTCCTACTGCTAAAATGTCTAGGATCCACTATGCCAGAATTTGCGTTGAACTAGAGTTGGCGAAACAGTGGCCGTCAACGTTCCAATTGGCCACGTATGGAGAGGATGGGCAGATATCATTTCAGACAGTCTCCTTGAGTATGAATGGCGGCCACCTGTGGAAGAGCAGCGGAAAGTGTGGGCACCTACAGGCCGCAAGTTTGTAACTGTTCTTTGCCAAGAATTGGAGCAGCACGAGGCCATGGAGATACCAGTGGTCCCTGCATCAGCTGTCACTCCTCCGGAGATACATATGGAAGTTCCCCAGGAGGTAGATCTTCCCCAGCAGGCCCTCTCTGACACCCCCAAGGACACAGGTGATAATGCAGATTGTCTGACTAGAAGTTCTCCTCAGGGTGCTTCCCCTCTCAACACTTCCGATGACTGCAGTGGCCAAAGTGGTGACTATCCTGCTCAGCCAGAGAACCCGACAGGTATACGTCCTTCCCCTACTTCTGAATTGAGACTTGCTAGTCCTGGCACAATGGGAGGGGCTGAGGGGGATTACTTAGTTAGAAGGACTCGGAAGACTAGGAAAAAACAGAAGTAGTCGTAGGAGTGTGGCCTAGCTGGATTGTGATTATGAAGTTAGTTTTTTGGAATGTGAGGGGTCTTAATCACCCCAATAAACAGCACGCCATCCGTGCTTGGCTTAAAAATTCTTCTGTTTCTTTTGTTTGCTTAGTTGAAACCAGGATTCGTTCTCTTGGTCTTTTGCAGTTTATATGCCAAACCATGTTTCCTAATTGGGATAGCTTTAGCAATATAGCCCCCTCGTCCAATGTTAGAATTTTGGTTGCTTAGAAGTCTGACCTCCTTCGGTGCTCTATCTGTAGTTATTCTAACCAATTTGTCCATGTGGAACTCCTTCCTAGGCATAGTTTAGAATCTTTCCATGTCTCTTGTGTTTACGGTGCCAATAATTCTACCCATGGGAAGCTTCTTTGGCGTGATCTCACCTCTATTTCCTTGTCAATTAGTCAAAAACCGTGGTTACTTGCTGGTGACTTCAATGCCATGCTTCATCCTCATGAATCTGATCCCCCTAGTGCGCCAACCCTGAGTAGCCAACATGATTTCCGCGAGTTTGTAGTGGCTTGTCACTTATTTGACCTTAATTCCAGTGGGCCTCTGTATACTTAGTCAAACAGACATCTAGGTCCTTCCTTCCTTGCCCGCAAGCTTGATAGGGCCCTCATTAACTCTTTCTGGAGTAGTAGGTTCCCTTCTTCCCATTGCATTGTCCATAATCCTCATACTGCTGACCATTCCCCTATAGTGGTAAAGGCTTTAGGGACTCAACAGAAGCCCTCTTCTCCCTTTAGGTTCTTCAACCTTTTAGCTGCTTAGCTCAATTTTCTAAGGGTTGTTGAGGACGCTTGGGCCTCTCCCGTCTCCGGTATTTCGATGTTTAGGGTGGTTACTAAACTTAAGCAGGTCAAGGCTGCTCTCAAACTTATGCATTCTAGTCAGATAAGGGATATTAATGCTCAAGTTGTAACCTGTCAACATCAATTAAACCACATTCAGGACCAATTGTGATCCTCCCTAGGATCCACCTTTGTGCTAACTAGAGAATCCGTAGCCATTCGTGCCCTTTACCGATCACTCGATGATCAGGAATCCTTTTACAAACAAGTTTCTAGAATCAAATGGCTGAAGGAAGGTGATCGTAATACAAAATTTTTTCATAATTCCCTTCTTGCTAACAGGAACTGAAATACTATTCATTCTCTAGAGGTGGGTAATGGTAGTCGGGTAGTGGCACTTAGCGCTATTCAATCTCACTTTCTGGACTTCTTCAACGGTTCTATAGGGGCGGCTAAGCTACTCCATTCCTCCAAGGAGTTTGTCACTCCTCTTTTTCCACAGCCCCTTGCGGACATTCATTCTCATGCTTTAATAGCTGAAGTCTCCCCTAGCGAAATCCGTGAGGTTTTCCACTCTCTTAGCCCTGATAAGGCTCCTGGCCCTGATGGTTTTAATGGGCACTTTTTTTGACAGGCTTGGTCTATTATAGGAGGGGAAGTTACAGCCGCTATCTAGAACTTTTTCCTTCAGGTAAAACTTTTAAAAGAGCTTAATTCTACATTCATTACCCTTATTCCCAAGACAGCTCACCCTTCCAATGTCCAAGATTTTAGGCCCATCTCCTGCTGCAATCTGATCTATAAGATAATTGCTAAAATTTTAGCCAATCGCCTAAGCTCTATTCTCCCTCTTTTAGTAAGCCCTAATCAAAGTGCCTTTATCAAGAATCACCGTATCGGAGACAATATCCTTTTAGCCCAAGAAATATTCAAGAACTACCACATTTCCAATTCTCACAAGCGGTGTGCTTTTAAAGTGGATCTCCGCAAAGCCTATGACTCAATCCATTGGGATTTTCTTCTTAATACCTTAGAAGCAGTGGGGCTCCTACAGAGGTTCATAGTGTGGGTACGAGAATGCATTACCACCCCCTCCTATTCCATACTTGTTAATGGGTCTCCTACTCCTTTTTTCTAAAGGTAAATCTGGGTTACGACAGGGAGATCCCCTATCCCCTTTCCTCTTCATTCTCTGCATGGAAGTGTTCTCTAGGCATTTGAGAGTGACTATAGACAACAACCCTCAGTTCAAATACCATTGGAGATGTCAAGGTCTTAAGATTACCCATCTTCTTTTTGCAGATGACCTCTTAATGTTTTGCCACGGAGATTTGATCTCAACTCAGATTTTGCTTGATTCCTTGTTTACTTTCTCTCAATTCTCTGGCATGGAAATGAACACTTCCAAGAGTCAGTTTTACCTCTCCCCGGATGTTAATTCTCTGAGTCGGAGGATGACCCTTGTCTCTGGTCTTAGTCAAGGTTCCCTCCCTTTTCGGTATCTCGGTATTCCCCTCATAACAGGTCGTCTGTCCAAACGGGATTGTGCTATCCTCCTCGATCAAATTGATAATAGGATCAATCGTTGGACCCATAAGAGCCTTTCTTATGCAGGTAGACTCCAATTGGTTATTTCAGTCCTCTCCACTTTCCATGTCTACTGGTCCTCTCATTTTATCCTCCCCTCTTCCATCCTTAAGGACATTGAGGCCAAGCTTAGGAATTTTTTTATGGGCAGGCAAGGCAGAGTCTAATCCTAAGGCAAAAGTGAAGTGGAGTGATATATGTCGTCCTAAAAAGGAAGGTGGCTTAGGGGTCAAACACTTGTCTACTTGGAATCAAGTCCTATTAGGTAAACGAATATGGTTCTTGTTTGAGGATAGGGAAGCTCTGTGGGTTAAGTGGGTTCACACAATTATTCTGCGTCGATCAAATTTTTAGAGTGCTCTTCCTACCTATAATAGCTTTTGGAGTTAGAGAAAGCTCTTAATTGTTTGGGACAAGCTATGTCATCACTTCAGATTTAGGATTGGCAATGGTATGTCTACTTTTTTCTGGCAGGATCCGTGGCACCCGCGTGGCATTTTGGGTACCTTGGCCACCCCTAGAGAGATCAATAGCTCAGCGCTTCCACTGACAGCCCGTGTCTCTGACGTAATACTTAATGATGCTTAGAACTGGGGGGAGGCTTCTATGACCCTCCTTCGACACCTTGAGCCTCCTGGTTATTTACCTAATCCCACTTTCCCGGACAGGCTGGAATGGCTAGTGAGCCCCACTAAGCGCTATACCAATGCGTCTGCCTATCAACTCTTGCAACCCCCTCTACCGGTTGTTCCTTGGCACAAACTGGTATGGTCTAAATACAGCCCTCCTCGTTGCTCCTTTATCTTGTGGCTAGCATTCCTGCGTAAGCTTCAAACCCGTGATAGACTTTCCTACCTCTATTCTCCAAATTACTGTTCCTTGTGCCTCTCAGCGAATGAATCGATCGACCACTTATTTTTTGCTTGCCCTTTCTCTCATGCAATTTGGACACATTGTCTCACCTGTTTTAATCTGCCCATTTGCAACCATTCAACTCTTTCAGCTATCCTATCCTGGTATAGCACTGTTTTCAGTACCAATGTACCCGACATCATCCACTTCCCTCTTTTGCTCTCCACTGCAGTTTACCATATATGGACCGAACGCAATGCTCGAACCTTCCAAAATGAAGCTATGGCGGACGAGAGAGTGTCTCTCAGAGTTATCTCCTACGTTAGGGAACTTCTCAGCCTATACACCGAGAGGAGTAATTTTATTTTTAGGTTATTCTATTTTGCAGGTTCTATGTTCCATTTTGTCCAGGTTGCAGTATGCGGGATCTCTTTGGCAAGGTCATGCCTGCCTTCGTATCCCCTGAAGTTTAACACACTCCCTACGTGGTGGTAGCCTTCCTTGACCATTTCGGTGCCCGGAGAGTCCAAGAGCAGCTTTCTCTTTTGGTTTGCTTCTTCTGGGCTAGTGATCTTAGTGCGCATTTCACTTGGATATTAGATGCTTGGATCCGTGGAGCTCCTAGTGTATTAGTTTTGGACTGGCAGTTTTTTGTTCTTTCCTTGTTTCAGCTTGCCGTGCTTGTGCCAAGTTGTTTATTTTCGCTCGCTGTGCCCCCAGGGCACTTGTAAATGGACGCTTGTACATATTTTTTCTTTCTAATATATTCCTCTGATTTATCAAAAAAAAATACTTTTGATGGAATTTCTAAAAGTAAAAACAATTATTTAATCATGAACAATGTTATGTGAGAAATTTCCAACCAAATTAATAGATGTATAAAAATTCAAATTAAGTAAATAATAATAATTGTAAATAACTTGTTACAAATGAAGATGAGTAATGTGACCATAGGGGTATTGTACAACTTAGGTTAAAAGTAGTTATTTATCCTTCAAAAAGACATATAGATGTAGCACCTCACTCTCGCAAGACACGTACCCGACATCCTTGGTGATATCCGAGTACGTACCCCGCAAGGGTGGCATGCTAGAACGATCATTCGATCAAAATTCATTACAAAACTTTTGTTACTTTAAAAATAAGGTACATGTAAGC
>JAOSBL010000212.1:17857136-17872519 GCA_027568915.1 Erythroxylum roraimae
TATTATTATTATTATTATTATTATTATTATTATTATGATGATGATGATGATGATGTAACCTTTAGCCAACAACCTTGCTTTGACATATGTACATTACCATCTATGTCAGCTTTTCTCTTAAAAACTCACTTAGGTACAAAGCCATCGGAAGTATCCACCAAAGTCTGTATTAGTTAGTGTACATGGATTTCATTTTAGATCTCATAGCTTCATATCATTTAAAAGAATCAATGTTAGAAATTACTTCCTTAAAAGTAGTAAGCTCGTCATCTATGAATGATTCATTGTATTTTTCTTTTTCAAGATATAGTTTAGTGGAGGGACGATGCATCTTATTAATGTGTTGCAGACTATGTGTCTCTTAAACCTTGGTTGTCATCATATGTATCAACTTAAGGTTCTTGTTCCATTTGGATGTGAACTTGTGATTCTTTAACTTCTATAAGTTCAACCTCACTCCCATTACTTTCCTAAAAAATAACTTCTCTTTCTAAGAATATAGCATGTCTTAAGACAAACATCTTTTTCTCGAGAGAATGGTAAAATTGATATCAAATTCTCTTATGGATACCCCATAAATTTGCATTTATCTTACTTATTTTTAAGCTTGTCAGATGTTGCATGCGTCACATAAGCATCACATCCATAAATCTTTAGGTGTGATGAATTTGGTATATTACCACTATATATCTCACATAATCTCTTGTCAACTGATTTAAATGGAACATTATTCAGTTTTTTAGTAAACAACTGTTTTAAAGAAATTTCCTAAAAAGAAGATAGGAAAGACTATATTAACTTATCATTGAACGTACCATATCTAATATAGCATGATAGGAAAGACTATATTGACTTATCATTGAACGTACCATATCTAATATAGTATGATTTCTCCTCTCAAACACTCCATTATATTGTGGAGTTTTAAAATGAGTAAATTATGAGAGAACCGCATTCTCTTTTAAGTAAACAAAAAACTTATGATCTAAGTACTCACCATATCGATCAAATATAAGTATTTTAATATTTTCGCTAGTTTGTTTCTTAAACTCAAGTCTAAATTCTTTGAACTTCTCAAATGATTCAAACTTTTGTTTCATTAAGTACACATAACCATATTTAGAATGATCATCTGTGAATGTGATGAAATATGAGTATCCACCTTTAGCACAAGTAGACATAAGGTCATATACATCTGAATATATAAGATCTAGTAACTCGCTGGCATGCTCTCCTTTTCCACTAAAGGGTAGTTTAGTCATTTTCTTCAATAAACAAGATTTGCAAGTTTCATATGATTTATAATTAAAAAGATCATTTTTTATCTAACTTTGTGATTCTAGTTTCATTGATATGAACAAACCTACAATGCCATAAATATGATGGATTTTAGTATTTTAACTTTTTTATTGTTATTTATGTTAAGAATTGACCTTTTAAGTTCTAATTCATACAAATAATTTGTAAGCAATCGAGATGTATATTAGAATCATCTTTATAAAAAGAACAACTCTTATTCTTAACAATAAAGACTGATCTATTCAAATCTATAAGAAATTAAAATAATTTTTTTGGTAATGCCTGCAAGATAATAAAAATTATCTACTTCTAATATAAGGCTAGAAGGCAAAGCTAAACTATAAGTTCCTACAACTAATGCAGCAATCCTTACTCTATTGATAACTTGCAAGTCCACTTCGCCTTTCCCTAACAATGTACTCTTTGTTAACGTATGCATATTAATATAAATATAAGAATCTCATTCAGTATCTAATACCTAAGAATGTGAAATAGAAGTAGAAAGATTAATCTCAATCATAAACATACCTGAAGATATAACTTCCTTAAGCTTCCTATCCTTTAGGTTAGCAAGATAAGTTTTTCCTCTTTCAGTGTCCATTGAATCCACAATGAAAACATGTCATTTTGATTATTCTTCTTATTGAAACAACCTTTTGGCTTTGCCACTTTAGTAGAAGCCTTTTGTTACTTATTCTTATTCTTCTTAGAGCCTTTTTTTTCTTACTTTTAGAATAATCTACAATGAGAACAGAACTGAGATCCTTCTGAAGGCATCCCTCTACATTATTGAGCATATTCAATAGTTTTGACATTAACACATCCTTTTAGTTCATATGGAAGTTTATAATAGTTGAAAAGCTCGAATTAAGAAAATGTAGCACCAAACGTAACTCATAGTCTACGAAAAAATCTAACTTGCCAAATTTTTTAATATACTTAATCATCTTTAGTACATGTAACTTTGCTGAAAATCCTTCCATCATCTTACATTGATATAATGCTTTAGAGATCTTATATCTTTCCACCTTACTTTATACACCAAATAACTCATTGAGAAGCAAAATTATAGTGTGAGCATCTATACTCTAATGTTGCCTCTAAAGCTCAAGAGACATGCTAATCAACATCATATAGGTAGCTTCTTTATCATCATCAACATATCTCTTCCAAACTTTATCAGTTGCATCTGAGTGAGTCTTTGGTAGAATAACATTGTCAGAAACATAAAGTACCTTTTCTTGTCTGAGAACAATTCTCAATCTATCCTTAGAGACAGATTGCTACTCATATTATTTAACAACCAAAACATATAAAAAAAGCAAGTATTAGCTTATATCACAAAGCCAAATAAAACAATGGCTTTAATAAATATTTGGTTACTCTCACTAGTTTATTCAAAATAATAGCCCTCACAATAAAATTGAGAAACTGTCAAATAATTCCTAGTGGGCTAGAATTTCATTCAAACTAAGTTAATCTTAAGTTTGCTCAACAAACCAACTGAATTTAAATTAGGTAAATAACAACTTTACTAGCCACATCTTATATGACTTATAGATCCGATTAGTGACAACTTTTTACCAAAACATATCTTATATATTAGTCCAAATCCTACCTCTAAATTTATATAATCATGAGTTTGCTCATACAAATTTAGTTAAGTATGACTTATTAATTTAAGCTAAAATATATTCGGATTAAAGGGGCTTTAAGTTTGCTTACCAAGTCTTGCAATAAATAGAAATCTACTTTTATTATTAAATAATAGAAAACAATTACCACGTTCTCAACATGTACATAATATTTAATTGATGGATTTAAATTTTCAAAAATTTAAGTCTCATCAATATTAGTATAATCTCATTATACTAAATATATGTAACATAATCAAATTATGAAAAAAAATCCTTTAAATTTAATTATAATTAATGATTTGATAACTAAGTTAACTTAATAATTCAACTCTTAAAAATTAAACTAAATTTCAAAAAATTCATAATAAATTTTACCGTTTTTAAAATAATTTTTAAACAATTAGAAAAAAGTTTTAAAATTTATTTAGAATTTAAACTAATTTAATCTTATTTAAAATAATTTAATTAAAAGGAAAGTTAAAAGTTAAACATACTGAAAGGGATTGTCAAATGTGTGCAGTGCATGTGCTTGACTTTTTCTATGAGGCACGTGCACTGTACGCACCTCAATCAATGTCCCGGTGTTGAGTAATGTGTGTTACATTTGCTGCGGATACGTCACACATCTCATCGTTTTCTTTGATTTAGGGTTTCCTCTTCTCGTACCGTTGCCCTTTCTTTCTGGTGTTGTCACTACTTCCTCCTCTAATTGTAGCCTCTCGTAGTTTTCATTGCCACGCCATCATTTCTGGTTTAATTCTTCTCCTCTAAAAGGCGATTATCGCCCTTACTAGTGGCGACATAGTCACTGGTGGAAGAACCATCTTCTGTCGGTAGTGGGATGAGGCTTCTAAGTTTCATCCATCAGTCCATTCACATACACCCCAAAAAACACACAAGCAAGAACCAAAACATAATCCCCAGATAACTACATTCAACCAAAATCAAGAACTCGAAAGGCGTTTTTCTAGAAACCTAATCTAGGGGGACATGCAAACTGTGTTTCTAGAAGTAGTTTTTTCAGATTCAAGAGGAGCATATGATTCAAATTTTTAGGGACTAAACAATAATCATAATGTTCTATTAGGTAGTTTCCGTAAACAGAAAATGGGTTCATGGTTTTATCAAAACCAAAAGCAATAAAATCAAAACTTCAAATAAATATATCTAAAAGTTCCAAAGTATAAAGAGGTGTTATAGACTTTTCTAGAAAACAAAACAAAATTTCCAGAAGTTTCATAACTACTGGGAGGCACCCATGTATTGGTTTTAATTAACCAGAACAAAACCCTAATTTGTAATGCCTTAATCAATATCAGGCAAGTCTTTAAAATAATTTGTTTAAGTTTTAATTTTATCAAATTAATAACAATCAAGCAACTTTGATCAAATTAAATAATTAAAGAAGACTTTGATACTACTATTAGAAAACTAATTATGATCCAAAAATTACCCGAAAAAATTAATTATGATCCAATTACTGATGTAACAAAAAAATGCAATTTTACAATTTCTTGATTAGATTTTATTAATTTAATAATTTGAAAAATAAATAACATAGTGAATCATACCTAGTTTGGGTTCCTGCAAAAGAATTTTCTTGAATTATCAACTACAGATTGTCTAAGTGTCCAGCTTCTAACAGTGTCTATGAAATAAATAAATAAATAAAGAGTTTAACATTTGAAAGTAAAAGGAAGGGTGCTCTCTCTTATGCCTTTTTCCTATTTATAGAAAAACACAATATAACTTGTTTCTTATTAATATTAAAATTCATAATTAAAATTTGAGTTTATTTATAATTACAATTTAATAATTAATAATTATTTTATATTTTATATTTTATATTTAAAAGTATTTTTAAATGTCAATTCACTTTGACTAGAGAAATTCTTAAACTATTACAAATCAAGAATAGTGGAACATTTTCCCTAGTTATTTTAGAGTGAGACGAATTATTTATTGTCTTACTCAACTATTTCCATATGATACATACTATATCTAAATATATCGACTAAGCTACCATAAATAGAATAGGTCATAGGTTGCATCAAAACATAGTAATTCCTACATGAGATACTTTAGTAATTTTAATTCTAAGGATCAACTATGCAACCATCATAATGAAGAAATCCATAGACACATAAGCAATATTCCATTTAGAATCTTCATAATCAGGTATTTATTCTCTAATAAGTACTTACACGTTTATTTAACTATCTTCATACTTTAATTTATGGAAATTACTTTTTTATAAGAAAGAAACATAACGTGTACTAATTTTACCATTATATTAATATCTCGTCTTGATAAAACTATAACTAGAAACAATTTAGAAATAATGCATAAATACAAATTGAATCTTTTAATTATGATATCATCATAATTACGATCTAAGGAGTTTATTTTTTGTATTAAAATATCAATGTAATTGAAAAAATGCCTAAAAATAAAGAATACTTTTATTAATTAAAATAATAATATCATATATAAAATTGCAACTAATTGATTGGCTTCAAAGACATAAATTAAGAGTGTATTCTTATCTCATATAGAAAAAATAAGGTTATGTTTCTTATGATTGGTCCTCTCTTCTCAATATTAAGAGATTTTCGGATTTAAATTCTTAATTGACTTAGAAATTTGAGAAAAATGGTGGTTAGGATTATTCGTTTGTACCAAAAGCTTATGGAAATGATATGTTAATTTCTAGACTAATTTATAAGCACCTACATTGTGATAAAGATGCGTTATCTTACTTTTGCTTTTTCACCAATAAAATACCAAATTATAAACAAAGTGAAAAGCATATTGATTTAACTTGACTTAATAGCAAATTCAATTAACTTACTTCAATGTATACCATATTTAATTGTCAATGTTTTGATGACGGTGGAACTGACTGTTTTCTGAAGTTGAAAACAGAAAGATTGGTAAGGAGACAATAATAGTGGTTGGAGGACTTGGGATACTATTAATCGTGGATCGCTTACATAAACCCATATTTAGCTGCAGTTCCTTTCGATCTCAATCAGTCAACTCTTTTAAAGTATCACGGTACTTGTTAAGAGTGTTTATCCAATTAATTAAAAATACTTTGAATCGCGCGCAGAAACATAACTTAAATATATAGTACACTTAAATAGCACATGTGGTAATGGGTGCCACTAATGCTTAGTCTTCTAGTAATGCTTTCCACTAAGCATATCCGTTCACATCAATCCCTTAGACCTAAGTCACTCGTTGATTCGTTTCTTTATTAAATGGGTTGTCCAACTCCAACACAATTGCCTACAGATTAGCCTTTTTTATAATAAAAACCTTTTCGATATTGATCACCATAAAAACAAAGATAATCCTGTACTGCAAATTGTCCCGCAGATCTATATTCACACTCAGAATCCAAGTGTTTGATTTGTGACCATGCTCTTGGTGGTCAACATTATAATGACGATACTGCTATGATTGAAAGCAAGCATGCCATGGCAATTAGCTATCTTCTCCAAGAAGAAGTAAGAGCGCCAGTTGTCAGTACATGCGTAGATATGAAGAAAACCAATTCACCCCACTACCATTCTGTGGTTGGGACAGGGAATTTGGTTAGGTGAGTTAGTGGGTTTTGTGGTCCTGCATTTTTAGGGTCTCCTAAAGGTATTATACGTGTAGACTTTAGAAAATCGCTTTCCCCTACTCAAAGTTTCATTCTAACACCTAACAACTTCATGGACATGTGCAAGAAGATGAAGAACTGTGTAGGTTTATTAAAGATATTGGAAGAATCTAAACTTGATTACTTGTGTATAAACTATTTAATGTGTAATAAACACTTCTATTGGATGTGCCTCTATTCCAATAAGAACTATAGTCTTCTCTCATTGATCACCATAGAATTAAGAAAATGAAGTTCAAAGTCACACACACATACAGTTCCACGAGTGCTATATTAACATGCAACAACTCTAGCTAAATGAGACAAAGTCTAAAAAGCACGAAGTTTTGAAGTAGCTACGAACAAGCAACACATATAAAACTTCTCATAAATCTACGATAATGTGAAGTGATGTAATTTAGGCCATAATGCAAAACACTTGGTCCAGGGACAAATGTTTCAAAGAATCACCATACGAGTTAGTGCGCGGAATGGGAAATTCGGTGAGCTCATAGTATAAACACACTGAGAAAGTGGCTAGGCATGCATGCGAATGGTAATATCAGACCAAATTAAACTCTATACATATTTATACGACTAAAGTCAAAAGTGGGATAGATAGAGGTTTAAATATTCTATTCTTGTCTATATGCAGAAATTGCATGACGACAGAAGTCGACAATCCCCCACCACCAACACCACTAAAGCTTTCAACCGATGCACACACGTCCCTTTTTATTCATCATCTCTAGGAAGCTAGTAGAAATTGAAGACAAACTTTCTCAGAAGCTGGATTCCACCTTTGCTAAGGCTATATATAGGGTTGCCACCTTAAGCAATTCTATCTCAACAAGCCCTGCAGGTTTTTCATATATAGAGTAAGAGATAAGAGAGTGAGACTTCTTACATATATTCCCCGCGTCGAGTTTTACAAGAGTTTGGAAAATGCCAAGTTCAAAGGTGATAGGAGCTGCATTCTTAGCGCTGATCTTTGTGGACATCTCCTTGGCTGCTAGGTCACCAAAGGCGGTTGACGCCAGACGAAGCGGTTCAGCTTCAGGACTTGGTTCTGGTTCAGGGTATGGGTCCGGCAGCGGCTCTGGATACGGGGGAGGTAAAGGAGGTGGTGGCGGCGGTGGTGGTGGTGGTGGTGGAGGAGGAGGTGGTGGAGGAGGAATGGGTAGTGGATCGGGTTCAGGGTACGGGTCTGGAAGCGGCTCCGGCTACGGGTCTGGTAGCGGGGTAGGAGGTGGTGGTGGTGGAAGAGGAGGTGGTGGAGGTGGAGGTGGAGGGTCCGGAAGTGGAGGGGGCTCCGGTTATGGCAGTGGGTATGGGTCTGGATATGGGAGTGGAGGAGGTAGCGGCGGTGGAGGTGGAGGAGGCGGCGGTGGCGGCGGTGGCGGTGGAGGTGGTAGTGGTCATGGAAGTGGCTCTGGCTCTGGCTATGGCTCGGGGTATGGGTCTGGAAATGGAGGAGACTACAATGAACCATGAGGGGCAGAAGCAACATGCATGAAGTCACGCCTCGCCTAGTGCCCAAATTCTTTTCAATACATGATATGATTCAATCAGTGATTTGCATGTTGGAAGTAGAATAAAAGTAGCGTCCTACTTCATGCATCATCATCATTTGCATTGTCTTTCTTATTATTATTATGATTTATGTTTTATCCTACTCAATCCAGTCTTATATTATATATGTCAATAAAGAGTAAGGGGTTGCTTGGTTAAAGGGTACGTGAATAAATTAATGGGAATGGAATGAATAGCAATGGTTGGTTATTATGATTAATTGAATAGCTTTTTCATGCCCAAATTTAGGTAATGGTCTATACTCTCCATGTGCGGGAGGAATGGGTTTGATTCCTACCAATACTAATAATTTTTTAATTTTTTAATTAAATATAATTAAAATGTAATTAATTAAAATATAATTAATTAATTAATTAATTGGTTAAGATAAAATCTAATTAATTGATTAGTTAAAATAATTAATCAAGATAAAATCTAATTAATTAACTAAAACATAATTAGTTAATTAAAGTCAAATTAATTAAAATATAATTAATTAAATAAAATCTAATTAAGATGTAATTAATTAAATGTAATTAATTAATTAAATAAATATAATTAATTAAATATAATTACAATGTAATTAATTAAAATATTATTCATTAATTACTTAAAATATAACATCATTTGCATTACCAGAGGAATGTAAATTATATTAAACTATATTACTTGATTTTACTATAGCAATGAAATGGTGAATATTATGGTTGTGTCGATGAATTACACAATATTTTGGATAATTAAACTATATTGTGAGGATATTATGTAACTAATGATATGTTGATGCAAGAAAATACTATATTATGATTTTTCTTCAAGAGCTATTGGAAAGGAAAAATCGAATATACTTAATTTTAAACATTCTGTCATTATAATTAGGGTGCATAAATTAAAAATAATCATTAAAAATATATTTAAAATTTGATATAAAACAAAATTTTAACAAATTTGTATTTCTCAACATTTTTAACAAACCAACCACCATCAATGCTAATGGTAATCATTCCTTCATCTTAACAAACCATCGTAATTATAATGATTATATCCATTTTTATTACTCACTATATTCATTCTCATTCCTATTCTCGTTGCCCTCTTTGATCCAAGCGCCCCCTTAATTACCGATAGCTGGCATGTGTGGGTTGGGAGAAAAATATTTAGGAAGACTGGCAATGCCATGCGGATGCAGTCTAAAATATTTAGGAAGACCGGCAATGCCATGCGGATGCAGTGCACATAGACTTTTCGCCGCCGTACGACATGGCTTCGTCAGTGCAAGTGCAACAACACCTATAAATATATCGGTTGCTAATATCTGCAAATAAACTCTTCCAGTTATTGGATGTGGAAAGGACATAGCCAAGGGGAAAACTTCTCCAAATAATCTTAGGTTACCCAGACACAACCTCTTCATCTGGATATAACGGTTGCTAATATCTGCAAATAAACTCTTCCAGTTATTGGATGTGGAAAGGACATAGCCAAGGGGAAAACTTCTCCAAATAATCTTAGGTTACCCAGACACAACCTCTTCATCTGGATTACTTCGTAAGAATCACTTCTACCGTCGTCATACTTATGGATCATAAGAATAATTTGCATTCCAATTCTTAATTAAATGTTAAAATGGCCGAAAGAACAAAAGGCAGTTCTTTCTTATTTGACACCAAATGAAAATGAAATTTGAGATATAGTCGAGAAGGTCCTAGGGCGCAAAGCATTGATCGACGATAATAAGAAACTAAAGCCAATGATAATTACTTGCACATCTTCAAAAACGTCAACAGTATGTCCATACCAACTCACCAACTACAGCCTGAAATGCTCCAACTTAAAAGGAGTTACAACCGTATCAAAAATGGATAAAAGCTAACTAGTTTTCAAGAACCTTAAACCCCTATTCCCACAAACACACTTGTACATGTCAACAATTTCCTATATCAAGGTCTCTTCTCTCCCTATTCTTTTCTATCCAAAATCTTTCCCGCTCTTTTTGCCCCGATCATCACAGTTTTTGTTTGAGGATTATGTGTACAGGTTCCAAATTTTGTGGATATGCAAGGGAATTGCAAGGTACAAATAAACAATTTGCAACAAGTAAATATCAGAAAAGTTGAAAACTAATCTGTCCCCCTCTCAGTTGCATAAGCTACCTTCTGCATGATCATGCCCTCAGCCGAACGGACAGATCTCTGTGACCCTGTGATTGTAACTTTCCTGCCAAAAAAGATGCAAGAAACGAGAGTTAAAATGCTACTCACTCAAAAGTCGCAGCATATTTGTCTTCTGCGGATTGATGAGCCACACATTTAAATTCATACCTATCACTTGTTCCAGATATGAAATCACCTTTATCTGATATTTTTATCCTGGCTCCACTAACCTGCCAAATCAAAGTTCCCAACTTCATTGCATAAACATCACAAAATCCTAGCACCATAGTTGTAATTTGATTTACTGAATCACTTCTACAACTTGCAAGGCAATATCATAAACCAGACAAGTTTTCTAACAATGAAAATAAAAGGTGGTAGAGGAAGAAGCCAATTAGTCTTCTGATTCTAGGGCAGATGGATGAAAATGGCAGAAAGCCATAATGCTACGAAGGTGAGGTAATATGGAACAAAACACATCACAATTTTCATATTAGACTAAAAGCTCGAGAGAAACAAAAGTAATTAATCCCATCAAACTTATATACTAGATAAGGCTCACATACGTATAGCAGTGACTGGCATATAAATTTAAAATACAATTTTTTGACCAAAAAAAATCTAAATGCATAGCATAATTCCATCTACATACCTGACTGATTTCCAGGATGTTCCTCCCACCACGACCAACAACTAGCCCAATATGCTCATCTGCAACACCAATTGTCACTGAGTAGGTACGATCCTCCTGAAACATCAAAGCACCTTCCATCAACTACCCACAATTAACAGCAAACTGCAGTAGGCTAATGTTTTCCAAAAATAGTGAACCAAGTAAAGCCAATAGTGGAAATGCAAGGAGTTGGATAGACCTTGTTATTCTGAAAATTCCCTCCAGTCCCATTTGATGCATAGCCCATTGTGTTGTATGCTGTTGTTGCAACAAAAAGTGAGTAATATGCACATGAAAAGCAGCAAAGTAAACACCCAAAAGTTCCAAGTTAAAGAATCTCAGCAAGACATAGATCTTAGAAGGTAAGTTCTAGACAGATTTTAGAAGGGCAGTTCTAGATAGATTTTAGAAGAGAAGTTCTAGATATCATAAAGCATCAGCTAGAAAAGGAAGTTCTGAGAGCCCATGCTTAAAGAGTATGGTTCCGCCAGTGAACATACAGTCTCAGAAATGATTGTCATACTATAAGCAATGTTCCAAAAGTTTTTCCTTCTCTAAAAGCATTGCACCCAAAGATCATCAACTAGATCTCAAACAAACTCATTGAGCATACTTCAAGATTTTTTGTACAGAAACAGATACCACCACTTTCAAATAGACTTGTCATTGCAAAACCCATGTAACACCATCTTCCTACTGATACAAACAGCTAGTAACCTTCCCTCTTTCCACCCCTGCCCCAATTATAGGATATAACAGTACAAGTGAAAGAAAGACCAAGAATTTTACAACTGGGAATCAGAGCAGAAGTGATTTTGATGTGAGGCATCTCACTATAGGTGTGACATCAAAAAAGATGAAAAGAAAAAATAACTCCGACTTCGTATGAAAGACCCAATATCAGGTTCAAACCCAAAGACCCAATATCAGGTTCAAACCCAAGCCCCAATTGAATAAATGATAAAACAAAAACCAAAAACTACTAAAAACAGACAAAGTAAAGATTAAAAAAAAAAGGAAGGCAAAGTGTATATATCATTACATAATTAAGCTTTTAGGAATTAAATTGAAATAGAAGCGGAATAGACAAGATAAACAGCTAACAATAGACCAAAAGCAGAAGAGGCACATAGAAGTATGGTGGTGAACATAGAAGATATTTTGTTGCAAGCTAGTGGCAAAGTTGCACCTGCATAAGAAAACGGGGGCCCATGCATAGCCTGTGCAAAATGAGGATCTTCACTGAGCTTAGACAAAATCAAATCAATAGCCTGCAGCTGCTCTTCTAAAGTTCCTGTCACTGTCACTAGCCTATCATTTAAGCCATAAAAACTCTTATCCAAAGGAGATATCTTGATGCCAGCTTGGGATTCTTCAATAAATGACCTAAATAAATATCAAACAAGACATCAGCAAACTATTTTTCATCCATACGTTGTGCTTTCAAAGAACACTTATTTTTTTGCAGGTAATCTTGCTATGCACATAAATCAGGACAATTCACCTAGATTTGTCAAAACAAGAAAAGAAAGTTGTCAACATATTCCACAATATATATCCAGCACTAACTGAAATCTTTAAACAGTTCCAAATAAACATCTTCACAAACATTCAAAAAAATCTTAGTTAACCTTTGGCATCTTTTAATCAGTCCAAAACTATGACTTTTGGTTGTCAACCTGACAAAAATATGATGCCATGAACTTATTTGGCCTAATTTCACCAAATCTTTTTCACAAAGATAAATTGACCAGAAAAAGGCTTCCAAAAACAGTACGAAATGATCTTCAAAACAGAATATCAACTTTAACAAATTTCTAACCTAAACATTACCTTATCTCCTGTCAAGACAGCATTTCCAAGTTATTGCACATTTGACTACCCATAATGGCTCCACAGTATTATGTTATGAATAATGTTGCCTACTCATTCACCAAGTTCAATATATTTCTCATTTATGCACATAGGCTTATAGAATGAAAAAGATACTCTACAAACATATATTCATATGTGTAAAACATACAAAAACACAAGTAGCTCCATGACAAAAATTATGAGACGGTAACACGAGGTCTTATACTTGAGAAGGTCCTCAAGAAAAAAGGTAGCATAAGAGATTCCTAAAAGCAATTTTTTACATTTATATTTTTCAACCCAAGTAGGGCTACTAGCCTACCAAAACATCTCAGAGAAGTAACTGAAAAGCTTGTCAGATTAATGTGATTGGAACATAGTCTGTCATCCTCTTGCAACTATCATCAAGTTAGTTGACGCATATAATACTTTCAAGGCAAAATATACTGCATCTATAATGCTTATCTTTTAATTTTTCAAGCCACGAGAACTAGACAAATTAAAGAAATAGAATGTTAAAGAATCATCCATACTTTATGATGGCCCCTCCCTTTCCAATAATGCTACCACAAGAGTTATTGGGAACTATTAACCTCACTTTAGTCCTTGGTTCTGCATCATGACCATCTTCAGTATGAAGCTGACAAACAAGACATCAAATACACAATTAACTTCACCAGTGCAGATCAATTACCAACAAAGCCTATTCAAAATGCATACCTCGCTGAGCAATTTAGCAAGAACAAGTTCCACTGCTTTCAACGCATCATCAATTGATCCAGTTACCATAATTATTCTATCAGATGTCCCTGGGAAAAATTCATAATTGCGGGACAACTGAATTCTCGCTCCAGATTGGGACTGGAATTCAGTAATTGTAGCACCACCCTTTCCAATAACAGAACCAGCTGCAGCATTTGACACCAGAAACCTTATATATGTTGGCTTCTCCATGGAATCTAACAGGAAAAATACATGGATATTAGCATATAGTTTAAAAGCTGCAGAATTTCACATGCCCAATTCTCATCCCTATCAAAATATATGTTCTGGGCAGAGAACCATGATACTTGATGTTTCTTTCCACAAATAACATTTGAATTTGGGTGTTGAGATGGTGGGATAGGGATGATAGGTAAACACAAAATACATTGATGTGCATAACAATCAACTAATTGGTTAATGACAATGCCAGCTCAAATACTATAAAACCTATACCGGACAGTGAAGTTGCTGAGGAGCTCAAGAATTTGAAAAGAATGACTAAATCATATGCATCATGTACTAATTACCTAGATCATAGTTGGACTCGGCATTATGAAATGGTAAAAAAGAGAACGAGTGCGACCCTCGAGATCAAATCAAGGCACCTACATTTTCCATTTTCCGTCCAAGAGATATGATGAGTAATTGCTACAGTTTTCCGGTTACCAAAGATAAACCACTCCTCTTTATTACTTCACCCCACATCTTCCACAACTAAACGGAATAAGTTAGGGTTTAGGGTTTCCGATGAGTGAAAACAATCAGATGCCGGTGACTAACACAACTAAGAACACATTCAACACATTACATCCCGATTAATTACATAATGCAATGGAAATTCAACGTACAGAGCAGAACTTAAAGATTGCACCGCCGCACAACACATAGAAGAAGGGCCGAGAGAGATGAGATACCCGAAGTAGGAGATTTAGGAGGGGTGGGAGATCTGTTGCGCGGTGGCTCTGGCGACGAGGCGTAAGACGACCCCGTAGATTCCATTGCTTCCCTTATCCAAATAACTATCAATCACGCAGACGCAGACCAAACCCCAAGCAAACAGCCTCCAAGTAACAAACACAAAATATCATAACCTAATTAAATGTTATGTCATTATACTACATTTAATTGAGTCACGTATATTTAACAAAATTAACTCCTTGAAAGATTAAAAATTGAATTGAATTATATATATGTGCTCAAACTAATACTCCCTCTGTTTCAATATAAAAGTCGTTTTACAAAAGTACACGTTTTTTAAGAAAATTAATAAAATGTCATATATACCCTTATTTACTCCCATAAAGTTACTCCTGCAAAATTAATAACACCGTAATCAACGTCTTAAATGATTGATAAGAAAATAAATAATTAATGTTTTTAGAGTTTCCATGTTTCAACTTTAAAGTTCCAATATTTAAGCACTGCAACTCTTCATACGGGCGTCCCTTCGTCTCCACCATTATGATTTTAAATCAGATTTGTCAAGAGAGCACAGTGCCAGCTAGTGCTCTCTTTCTCTTTCTTACAGCACACACAGTGCCAGCTAGTGCTCTTCGGTAGAAGCACTAGCAGAAACAGTAATCCTCCAAAAACGTGTTTGTCTGTAGCAAATGGGAAGTGGAACAAATTGCTGCTATTGTAGAATATAAATATATATTCATATTATGCCCGAAATTTTAAAAAAAAAAACTCTTACAGTAATCTGACCTGAAATTTTTAAAATTGATTAATTCAAATTTGGAGCCAAACACAATAACATATGAAAATTTTAGAGCCTAAAA
>JAOSBL010000212.1:17872619-17885241 GCA_027568915.1 Erythroxylum roraimae
GTAATAGCGTCGCTGATATTCTAGCTAAACGAGGAAGCCATGGACGGGAACCGTTTCAATTTTGGCTCACTCCTCCGGATTTTGTGAACGTCGCGGTTCTTGGTGATGCTGTTGGCGTCATGTTTGTCAGGGACTAGTTCTCTTTTCTATTTGTCTTTTTCTTTCCTTTGCACCAAAAAAAAATGTATACTTAATGTATGACAAATAAAATAAATGTTGATTAGTTATTTTAAAGATTCATATAAATATAATTAAAAATTTTGAGTCGTTGGAATTTGCATTAATATTTAAAATTTTAATATAAACTATTGTAAAGTGAGATAAGTTGACTAATGCATCTTTGTTATGTTTGCCTAATTTAGACAAAACTTTTGAATTTTAATGTGACGTATACGGAATTAGCATAAGGGCTATTTAATGCAGGATACACTTAACAATGAGTTGTATGCATTAGTAAGAACTCTACAAACATAGAAGCATTATTTATGGCTAAAGGAATTCATAATCCGCTCACTTTTGAAATCCTAAGATAAGCTTGATAAGAGATATGTCAAATACTTAGAGCTTATTGAGATGTTTCCTTATGTGACTAAGTACAAAAGTGGAAAAGAAAATCTTATAATTAGTGTATTACCTACAAGCTATGCATTGCTTACTTTATTACAAACTAAATTACTTGGTTTCAGCTTATTAAAAACATGTATGTTAATGATGATGATTTCGACCAAGTGTGGAAAGCATGTTCTAATTGTGTATATAGGGAGTATTATAAGCATGCTGGATTTTTGTTTAAGAAAGATAAACATTATGTGCCCATATATGTTCTTTGCATGCCTATATATGTTCTTTGCGTGAGTTGCTAGTCATAAAGCCTTATAGAGGCAGTGTGTGAAAGACTTTAGATGTATTGCTCAAACATTTTTCTAGCCTAATATGAAACAGGATGTGTAATATATTTATGATAAGAGTATAAAATGTAAGCAAACAAAGTCTAAAGTAATGTCACGTGGTTGCTATATACATTTACCTATATCTAATCAACCTTGGATTGACATATCTATGAATTTTATGTTAGATTCACTTAGATCTCAAAGTGTTTAACATATATTTTTTTTTTACAAGTTTGGTAAAATGATGCATTTTTTTGTATGTTCTAAAACTAATAATGTAACACATATTACTTATTTATTCTTTAAGTAAATAGTACGTTTCCATATATTACCTAGAACAAAAGTAAGTGATAGAGATCTTATATTTAGACCTACAAAAAAATGACAATAAAAACATATTGGTTTTGTTCACATATTTTCTTCCATATTTACACTCAAAATTAGGTTACTTAATCACTTATACTTCACTCAATTTTAGCTTTTCTCGATGATATTCTCACCACTTTTACCTTTTACTCAACTTGTCTCTACAAGCCTTTTAACAAGAAATGTGTCAATAGTCTAACCAAAATAATAAATAACAATGGAGTTTACAACTTTGGTTATCGAATTTAACAAGAAAGAACAAAGAGAGTGAAATCAATAATAAGGTGGCAAAGATAAAGAAAAAAAGTAAGAATCCTTTCAAAGTAGGAAAAGTAATAAAACACTTTATAGCACACTAGCCTTTATAACCAGATTGTGTAATATATGATATTTAGTTTTTTATACGCACTTTTAATTATGATTTTTCCTTTTTTATTTTACATATATATGATGAGATTAATTAAAAAACACAAGGGAAAAATGAACAAGAGCAACTTTGATTGAAGAAGATTACATAAAGTAAATTTTAAATGGAAAAAGGATTATGACTAGAAAGAAATCGGGTAGGACTAATAATGAACAACATAATTAAGAATAAGAAGAAAGAAAAAAATAAGTACTTAAAAGCATATATAACATTTGATATTAAGAGCCAAAGCTCTAAGTAATGTGAATAACATGAATCTTAGGCTAAAAACTGCCTAAAAACCCAAGTTATAAGGAATTAGAACCTTGTAATCGTCTTTAAAATCAACCAAGGAGAACTTGACCCTAATAAAACTAGCTAGGGATGGCAATGGGCTAGCCAATAGGCTAGTTCTGCAAATTTTTTAAAATTAAAATTGTAAAAAAAATCATTTTTTAATTGGGTTCGGTTTGGACGACGTAGACCCAGACCTATCTGAATCCTAACTCTTCTAAGTAAAACGATAATAGTTGGGTCTCGACCTGGCCTAGGCCTGACCCATTGAAAACACTTAAATCTAAACCATGGGTTGTCCATTACCATCCCTAAAACTAGCTAATTAAAACCAAAATTATGAGGGTTTTGATTCCTACAAGTTGCCTTGATAAGATCATATTAAGTTTTTGTTAAAGAACAAAGATGAAGTTCTCACCAAAATGAAGAAAGATCTTAAATTGTTTTGCAATATAATCAGAATGAATAAGATCAATAAGATAGTCTTTAATAGGTATAAAATCCCTAAAAAACTAAAGTCTTGAGAGGAAATGAACATTTAGCTTTATCATAATCTAATTAGAAATAACTAAATAACTTTTAAAAAATCAAATCCTTATCTAACAAAAAAATTAAAATTTTAAAACTAAATAACTCGAGTTTAGTGCCTGCTCAGCTTCTACATTGACGCCTATTACCTTTTAAAACTTTATGAATACAAATAATGGTGAGTCTAATGTTGACCATAAGTATTAACCAACGTTAGTTTGCTTATATTTCTCAAACATTCTCATCCAATGTAAATCGATGCTTGATAATAACATGACACTAACATCGATTACATTTTGTTTACAAGGTTATTTGACCTTTTACATTCCTTATTCTTCGTGTGCTAAGTATATTCCATCTTCGAGAACATGTAGAAAAGTGATCAACCTTGGCAATCCATATAATTCATCTAACACACCGTCCTTTTCTTATCTCTATGATTAATCATTACAAAATTACCTTTATGCTTTTGGCCTTTATGTTAGTCATTGTACTCCAATTCCTTATAAAGGAATATAAGAACAGTTGGAAATAAGTGATGGTGCAAACTAATCTCCATTAGCTAAGTTAAGAAGGAAGCATTTGGGTCTATTTTGGGCAAGAAAGAAAATTTTAGGTTAACTATAAACCATATTTTAAGGGTAGTCAAAAAGCTTGAACAAAGGTCTATGCTTGATTGTCTCTAGATTTTAAATTTTCATATTGGGTCTCATATTCCTACCACTGCGTTGTTTGTTAATAGGGTTGGTAAGATTGCTCAAATTTATAATTAATTTGTTTGTTTTGGATGCAAATATGTAGGTGTTTGATGTTGGTGGCAGCTTGGAGATTGATTATGATGGGTCCTTATAGCGAAAAAATGTGAAGTATCTAGTGCAAATTTGTAACAAAATTAGTTAAGTTATTGCGGTACATCATTCTATTACGGCATTGTTACGAGTGTTTTGAATGCGTGATCCTGTTTGGATTACCTTGTCTTGTTGATAGGCTATTTGATAATGCTCAAAACTTAATTTGTGCAATAATTATAGGTGAGTATAAGACTTGCTTCCTTTATGCTAATCAATTGAAACAAAAAATGTGTCAGGAAATTTCAAAAAGGAAGTATTATAATGGCAAGGAACGATTAGTTATTGTTGACGCTTTGTGTAAATTTGTTTGTAATGTTATTGAACCAATGGGGCATATGAGACTTAACATTTTAATCTTTTAGTCTTTACTTCCCTTTCTAATTTTTAGGATATTATATTGGAACAAATAATGAACAGAGGGACCTATTTAGTTATTGTCAAGGAATATTTTGATATTTGTCAAGTTTGTTATTTCTGTTATTCGATGATAAGGAAAGAGAATTTGTATTCCCCTATAATTTTGATTCTTGCATGGAAGAAGGGCATGAATGGATTAAAAATACTCTCGCAATTTCTTCTACTCCTTCTATCTTTCTCTTCCTATCCCTATTCTTTATTTTTCATTCTAATCCCTAACTATTACATATCTCGTATCAAAGCTTCAACGTCCTGTAATCTGGCATGAAAGAAAACCAATCTAGTAGTGGCCAACCGTTCCAACCTAGAAGAATGAGTTAATGCAGTAGAGGAACATTTGAGAAGTTCTCTGGGAGAGCTCTAGGAAAATTTAGACCAGAGGTTCTCGAAGTTGGAAGGAATGGAAGATCAGTTACTGACAGTATCTTCAAAGATGGAGGAGCTCATCTGAATTTTCAAGGGTTAATTAGAGAATAGGGTCCCTAATATTCAAGTTGACCCCGACGAAAGTAGAGCAGGACATGTAAGGGGGCCTAATATCTTGCAACTCCAGGAGAAAGGGGAGTGGAGATGACAGAGGAAAAGGAGATGCGGTAGTGGAGCAACAAGGAGGCAGTTCTAGCCAAATGGGCCCCAATAGATTCGTAGGAGCAAATCAAAACCCTATGCCACGACTTGACTTTCCTTATTTAATGATACCAATCCGAGGAGCTGGATCAAAAGATGTGAAAGGTATTTTCGAATTTTTGGGATTGCTAAAGAGCTTAAGGTTGAGGTGGCCTCCATGCACTTGGACGGGAAAACAGAAGTGTGGTTCTAAAGATGGGTGGAGCAAGAAGGTTCCTATCAACGAGAGGTATTTGTTGAATCAGTAAACAGGAGGTTCCATTTTAGAGAGTTTGTCGATATTGTAAAAGAATTTTTAAACTAAAACAGTGGGGCTCTGTAGAAGTTTACCAAGAGCAATTCTAGAGAGTTTGTCGATATTGTAAAAGAATTTATAAACTAAAACAGTAGGGCTCTGTAGAAGTGTATCAAGAGCAATTCGAAGATCTCAAGTCAGTTATGCTACAGGAAAGCCTTTCCTTGTCATAAGTGTATTTCATCTCAAGTTTCCTTAGTGGTTTATCAGACATTTTAAAGCCGTGGTGAAGATGTTTAAATCACAATCATTGGGTGAAGCTTTTGAATAAGATTAAATGCAAAAAATCTTAGTACAAGCTCTATTGAAGCGAAGAGGACCATCATTTTTTTAAATAAGTGAACACCTAATAAATCCACAACTACCAAGTCAACCATTGCAAATCAAAGGCCACACTATTTAGTAAACATAAAAAGGGAACCAAAAGCGTGTTTTCGTTGCGGGGATAAATATTTTCCTGGTCACCAATGCTCGAAGAGAAAATTCTACTATATTTTTGCATAAGATGACAAAGAGAATTTTCAGGGGGTGGATCAGATCGAGGAAAACCAAGGGATACATTCTCAAGCTAACATAATAAAGTTTAATGATGAGGTAGAGGCAGAGGCTCAAAGAGAACATATTGTTATTTCACTATATGCCCTTAAAGGGAAGATAACTTATAATACAATAAGAATAAAACGGATTGCTCATAAGAAACCACTGTTAATTCTGATCGATAGTGGGAGTACCCACAGCTTTCTCAACTCTCGAATGGCTAAAGAACTACACCTACCATTCTAGTCAACGCATCTGTTAGTAGTGACCATAGCTAATGGCACCATTGCCAGTGAATGGAGCATGCATAGGATCATGTTCAAAGCAGACTTAAGCATCCTGGAGCTGGAGGGTTGTGATATGGTATTAGGTATCAACTGGATGAAAAGCTTCAGTCCCATCATTTTCGATTTTAATAATTTGTTCTTATCTTTTAGGCACTCAAGTCATAACACGATTTTAAAGGGAGTAACAGAAGAAGATCAAGCTTATTTGAGTTCTATAACTGGAAAGCAACTCCACAAATTTGTCAAGGACCAAACTACAGTCCAACTATTTGCTATATTGCAAGCTCATACCCCTAAATTTCAGCACACATCTGGTAACATATTACCCCCATTACTAAAGAATTCGATTGAAGAATTTCAAGTATTATTTTATGATCCTATGGGTTTGCCTCCCCTGAGATTTTGTGACTATAAGATCCCCTAAAACCCGACTCCCAACCTATTAATCTAAGTCCCTATCATTATCCCCATTTCCAAAAAGAAGTAATTGAAAAACTTGTGAGGGAGATGTTGCTGTCTAGAATTATTCAACCTAGCCACAAGCCATTTGCCTCGCTGGTTTTGTTAATTAGAAAGAAGGACGAGACATGGCTTCTTTATGTAGACTACAGACAACTCAACTCTATAACCATCGAAGATAAATTCTCCATAACCCATATCGAAGACCTCTCTAACGAATTACATAAAGCCTCTCATTTTTCTAAGCTGGATTTACGAGTGAGTTATCACCAAATCAGGATGTCATAAGATGATACACAAAAAACGGCATTCATAACTCACCTAAGAAATTATGAATTATGTGTAATGCCATTTGGTCTCACAAACGCCCCAGCCACTTTCCAATGATTGATGAATCACATATTTAAGCCCTACCTTCGCAGATTTCTTTTAGTCTCCTTCGATGACATCTTGGTCTACAGCAGGTCATCTATCCAACATTTATCACATCTGAGATTGATTTTTCAGCTTTTGAAGGATAATCAATTATTTGTCAAGTTATCCAAGTGTTCATTCTTCCATACCCAAAATGAGTGCTTAGGCTACATTATATCTAGCAATTGTGTGCAAACTGATTAAAAAAAATCAAAGTTATGAAGAATTGGCCTGTATCTACTTCTGTTAAGCAGTTGAATGGTTCTTGGGCTTACAGGTTACTATCGTCATTTCGTAAAAATTATGGTATCTTAAGCATAGGAATGTCAACGAACAACCAAAAAATATTTCGAGCGGGCCGAAGCCACACAGACAACCCATCTGCCCTAACGTTCAATACATTTTTAAAATTTTTTATATATTTATTTTAAAAGAATTTGAAAAAGTTGTAGTTATATTTTTTTTGAATTCATAAATTATAAAATATAGCATAACCATTTATAGTAAAGTATAGGATGGAATTACCTATAAATTATACAAAATTATTTATATAAAATAAATGATATAAAATACGAACCAATATATATTTATTAAAAATATGTAGCTATGATAATGTTGTTATAATTATTCCCTACAAACAAGTGAATTTAATTTTAATTTTGTAATTTTATCATAACAATTAATTATAATGTAAATGTAAAAAAGTTATTATCTAAGTACAATTTATTTCAAAAATTATTTTTACATGCTTACAAAATTATTATAATTCTTTTTAATATGATTTTTTAAAAATACGTTTATTAAGTTTATAATATAATATATTCAAACTTTTAATGTTTTTATACATTATGTACAAAACTCTTAATTGATGTCGTTGTTATACTTAAAATAATAATTATACATGTAACTTTTAGTTCTTGTTGATTTTTTTACTTCTATAAATATTATTGTCTTTTCATATTATATTTATTATTAAATAATCATTTAAAATTTTATATTTTTATTACACATATTAAAAGAAATTAATTTCATAATTATTCTTAACGCATTTAAACTTTTTTATTTTATTTTTCATATTTGCACAATATATACATTATGCATATATGTATTTATATCTTAAAATGAATGAATCACTTTATTAATCCTAATGTATCAATTTCAAAATAATATAAAAGTAACTGAGTTATAAAAACAAATATGTATAGTATATTATATACAAATATGTATAGTATATTATATTGAAAATAACTATTATTTTATTAAAACTATAATACATTTTAAAAATACTTTTGATATGTTTTTATAAATTGTTATTTTTATTACTTTTGAAAATAACTCTTTTACTTTTTTAAATCATTATATTCTAATTAATCTAAATTTATATTCATAATTTTTCTCCTTTCTAAATTTTAATATTAGAAGATTCATGCATAAGTCACTTTAATTAAAAGTTTGTTAAGAGTAATTCCTTACTCGAAACCTTGATGTAGTTTTATTTTAAATCATTCTCATCCTCAGAATGTTATAAGCATACCATATTTCATAAAATTTATAAAATTTTGACCTTTTTTCTTTTTAATATATATTATGTCACAACTTTAAATTATAGCAACATATAATTATGATATAATAAAGTTATTAATTTATTGAATATTAAATTACAAAATATTTATATCTTTTTATTTAAACCAATTAATATTTCATTTAAATAAAACTATAAATCATTAAATGAAAGCATAACATCACTAACTTCTTAATGTTTTAAGTGATATTTTAGGTTCAATGAGCTAAATATTAACACAATTTGTGTTAAAAGTCAAGTTTAGATTGAAGAGTGCTACATACATTTGCATATCATTAATGAGGAAATACATTTTAAAATTAAAATCTTGAGATGTACTTATTGGTATGATTAATTAGGAATTTTAATTCAATTGACTAGGAATTGTTAGGAAAATTCATTAAGTTAATAATTATAGTTAAGAATTTCACTTCAATTAATTACGAATTTTAATTTTACTTAAATGATTTATTAATTATTATAAGAGAGAATTGATAAAATCAAATTCATTAACTATAGAAAATTTTGTTATACACGAATCATTTTCTAAATCATTTTACAAGAAATGATACAATTTACAAAATTAAGATAATATCATGTCGGATAGACTAAAGAGTGGAGACTGAAAGAGCATCTAATTGTACTTGTTGGCAGGATTGTCAACAGTTTCAACCAAATCATCTGTATGTACAAACATTATATTTAGTAATATAATATTAAAATAAAAAGAATATTTAGTAATGTAATATTAAATTAAAAGAAAATTAAAAATACCTTCATCTTTATATATTTGATGAAAATAACCTTCAATTGGTTGATTAATTTCACTAGTCCCCTCTGCATTAATACCTGTGGCTGTAGGAAAATAAAAAAAAAACACAATATTAGGTAAGATAATATAAAGATAGATAAAATAAATATATTGAAAAGAAAATAATTTACCATCAATATTTCAATTATTTAACCAACTTTGAGCAGATATAAGGGCTTCTACAGTGCGATAATGAAGTCGACTATAATGAGGAGTAATGACCTAACCACTAGTACTAAATGCATACTCTAAAGCAACAGTGGATAATGGAATAGCTAACAAGTCTCGTGCAATGAATTGCAAGATCGAATAATTATGTCCAAACATCTTCCACCATGACAATATATCGAACTACTCACCTTTAGTTTTAAGAACACAATCTTCGAAAAAATATTTATCTAACTCCATCTTATTGTAAGAAATCCTAGCCTTTTTCTCTTTTAAAAATTTGAAAGAGAATTTGTCAATAATGGTCAGAAGAAAAGGTCGAACTTGAAACTAAAGTCAGAGTTGATCTGTTTGCAGCACTACTAAGATCTTGATCATGAGTTTGTTGCATTCTAACTTGATAATCATTAAAGAATTGATACCATAATTGTTTCATGGTATGTAGACGCTCTTGAGCTTCACCATTGTACAATGCATTATAAATATATTCACCCCGTCCATCTTGTATCTCGGGTCCATCACATATAATACTGCAACAATATCTCCAACTTTAGACTAATAAGAATTAAACTTCTCCGCCATCTGCTCCGCCATAATCTAAATAACTGCATTAGAGTCAAACATCCACAATAATAAAACAAGCTTTATGTTGGACATAATGTTAAAGATACAGTGCGAAGTTGGATATTTTATTCCTGAGAACAATTTAGTCTAATTATTGAATATTTTCAACTTCCTACAAAGTTCTCTAGCCAAGTCCCATTGATCTTCTGATGGTACGCATGTATACCGAGAATCCCTTTCGGCTAGTCTAATAAACGACTGAACATTTGGGATTGTCAACTCCAACATCTTAAAGGTTGAGTTCCATCTAGTAGGACAATCCAAAACTAACTTCTTTGAATTCAAAATGCATATAATTTATACACCATCTTCAAAGTTTCAACTCTTTTAGGAGTTACATTCCAATATAAAACACTATTTCGAATACACTCTATTGTTTCCTTTATCGTCTCCAACCCATCCTTCACAATCAAGATAAGAATATGCATAAAACAACGCATATGAAATAACTTACCTTTAGCTAATAAGCTCCCCACCTGCATCTTACCTTTCAACTTCTCAATCATAGCATCATTCATGGTACAATTATTGACTGTGATGGAGGATACTTTGTTGTCGATGTTCAAATTCATCAAACAATCTTTCAATATGTTTGCCAATTTTTCACTTGTATGTGGTGTTGGAACATAAATGAACCTATCATGAAAAAGCATACCAACACGAATCATAAATTCAAAAAATAATGAAAAAGTAAATTATTGCATATCTTTCAATCATTATCAATATAATTTGTCGTCACCGCCATGTAACCCTTCTTTTGGTTATCGGTTGTCCACGTGTCTGTTGTTATGGCAATTCATCATTGAACACTCAACAATGCTCTTAATGTTTCTCTCTTCTTGTCCTTATAAATTTTGAAAATATCATTCTTTAATGTACTTCGACTTGGAACCTTGAAAGTCAGTTGGAGTGAATTAAGAAATATCCTAAATCTCTTGCTTTCAACCATAGACAATGGTTGTTCATCTCCAATAATCATATTAGCCATCAAAATCTTTGATCTATTGTTGTAAAAAAATTGGTACGATCATTTCATTCTTCTCTTTCATAAGGTTAGGGGTAAAAAATGTTTGACCTCCTAAAACCATCTTTCTTCTAGTACATGATTCCATGTCTTTTTAAATGAGACGTTCCACCTTTCGAACCACTTAAAAATAACTTTTGACAATAATTGCACTCTGGTTTTTCAAATCCATTAGACGACATAGTCTTCTTAAAATGATTCCAAACTTGACTTTTATGTTGAGTAACTTGAGTTTTAATTGAACTTTTATCCTCACTTGGTGTTAGAATAGAAGTTTCCACTTCTACCTCTAGTATTGGATTAGAACTCTGAACTGAAAGAATATGCTCATCCATTTGACAAAAAACATGTAAATATCTGAGATTAGAAATAATAATATATTAGGAAATGACACATTCTTAATCAATTCCATCAGTATATCAAGCCAAAGATAAAGAAAAGTTCAATTCGATTAAATTACGTTATCGTTTATTCCAAACATAAGGATTCATTTCATTTGGATTCCAAAATTAATTGGTTCAAATGGTAACTTAGTTACTATGTAAATGCATGAAAGAAGGAGGTATGATATTGTTTTATCTTAAATAGAAGAAGAAGGAAAAACACTGGGTTGGATGTAAAGTCAGTCCAAATTAATTGCATCTCTCTTACACAAGTCATATATATTTTTAACATTCAATTAATTACATGTTGCCAAATTCGAAGAAAATAAGATAAATAACCTTAAACTATCTCTTTTAGAATGAAGCAGAGACTGTTTGTACTATTGAGAGTAGCCACCTTAACTCCATTTCTCATTTCTGTCCAAACATAAGAACCGTTGCATTGTATCCACCTTTAGAGCCCTGCCACTCCCAAAAGTCCAGCCACCTTGGCAAATTATATCTCCATCAAATCCTGTCAAATTCTTTATGGAATGTGTCCTACTTTGTCTTTAGTCTTTACAAATACAAAGTAGCAAAGTTTCAGCTCTCATGATCATGAACCATTCTTGGGATTGAATTCCTTGATGTGATTGAGCTAGTCCATATCTCTATTGTATCTAACCAACCTAGTTACCTGATCAGCTTCTTTCTTTTACTTCCAAAACCATCCAAGTTTACATATAGTTCCAACAGTTTTAGGTTATGCAAGATGAAAAAAATCTACGGTGAAAATTCATGTTCTTACTAGGTTTATTGCCAAATGTCTAGCTATCTCTTCTAAAATGAAGCAGAGACTATTTGTACTATTAAGAGCAGCCACCTTAACTCCATTTCTCATTTCTGTCCAAACATATGTCCAACCTCACTTTTGTTAACCCCACTCCTTCTTTTAACTCCCAACGGACTTCTCAAAACCAAAAATCAAACCTCACTTCTCTATAACTATTAGCACAAAGGCACTATCCCAAAGTCCTCACATTTCTCTTCTTTCTGATTCTCATTTCAGTAACACATCAACAAGCAATATGCAATCGTCTTTCGCTCTCTCACTATCATCACATCCAACGTCTATTACCATGTGATCTAATAAAGAAGAAAAATGACTAACAATCAAGACTGCGATATTTCATCAAACACTATACATACATTATCTCATATTCTCATTATTAACATACTAAGTTCTCAAATTAGCTAAATCAATTCTCAAACACAATCAAATATAAATAAAAAACCAAATTTGAGATGAGAGAATGAGAGATTACCTTATTAAGTATATTAGACCATTGTTTGTTTTGAGCGTTAGTGACACGGCTGACGATCACTACAAGAAAAATGACTATTGCCGACGGAATAGACCGTCGGTGAATTGAACATTTCCGTCGGCAATAAATTTTACCGACGGAAAGGGACGGAAGAAGAAACCGTCGTCAAATAGGCTGTCGCTATTTAATACCGACGGTTCATAAACCGTCGGTGTATTGTCGACGGAAACCTGACGAAATATTATCCGTTGTTGTTATGTTGCGACGGACATTGATTAAAAAGATCGTCGGTGAAATTTCGATTTCACCGACGGAATATATCCGTAGGTATATTTTAGGGACGGAATAACCGTCGGTAATCTCAGCGCGAATCTTA
>JAOSBL010000212.1:17890183-17902221 GCA_027568915.1 Erythroxylum roraimae
GTTGTCATCTCTTGAATTTCGAATATTCAAAATCCGAAATTTGATGTTTTTAATAAATAAAAGTCATCTTCTCAAAGAAGAGTTGTCATCTCTTGAATTTCGAATATTCAAAATCCGAAATTTGATGTTTTTAATAAATAAAAGTCATCTTCTCAAAGCACTAATACTAAATGAGGCACAGACCCAGGAAAGTCCAGGCTAGGCAAATAATCCTAGGTTGACATTTTATGATCTGAAAATTGTGAACGTTGGAAAGGAACAGAGTAATACAAACGTGTAGGGAGAAACAGAGACAAGAGCAGGGGACATACACATCAAACTTGTAATCTCCGTCATTATATATCTTATAAAAACCCTCTCTCTCTCTCTCTCTCTTTTTCATGTACAACAAGCGAAAGAATAAGCAGTACACCAGCTGAGCTCCAAATCTACCTACACCCAAAAGCTACAAGCTAGTCCTGCCAAACCTCTCACTCTAATATGTCCCCAAAAAGCAACTAAAAACAGAACCCCGTAACAGGGTTTATACTATGCAACACGATAGGAGAGTCCGGGGACATATCTGCAATTATCCCTCTGGTAAACCCCTCTCGAAATCCGACAATAATTTACATGTATCTACAAGTTCACTTCAACCTGTACCTTATGAACTAGGTCTGTTTCTCCAGGTCTTTTGCACTTATAAACGTCCCATGAAAACCATATGGAACTCGATAAGGAAGCTGAATGGTGGATTCTTGCTGCAAATTCATGGCATTCACAATTTGCAGTTCTGATCTCCAATCCTTCTCGTTATGCACAAAAGCTAAAATATAGCCGTCATCTTCTCTATCTGAATCGGGGTTTGGAAGAAAAAGTGGCTCACCTCCATATTTACAGTCCCCATATATATATTTCTTTACCTCTCCAGTTGAGAGATCAACTTTGGCAAAACCTGAAACTTTTGGCCATGGCTCAGCTAGAGCCAAATATGCGAACTGGGTTTTTCTTCCCAACAGGTTTCGGTTAACCATCCCAGCTTCTAAGTTGACTTGCTCGTTCTCTGAAATGATTGGTCGACGAGTGGACTTACCAGTTTCCAAATTCAGTCTGATTTCTGATAGCACACTCTTTAGCGACTCGTCGCATTCATTGAAAATGGAGTCCGGTGGAGTCATACATGATCCGATCACCACCACCTCATTGGTCTCTGGGTCTTCCCATGCGTTCCAAAGATGAAAACAAAAGCAATTTGGCGCTTCAATCCACATAATCTTTGAAGCATCAATTGCATTCTTGTCCAATATCCCAAACCTAGACATCTTTTTCTTGTCATAAATTACAGGAGAGCCACCCCGTAACATTTCAGGCAATTTAAACACAACTTGCTGATCAGGAACTACAACGAACCTCTCTGTAATAGCAAAATCATGTATCATGGTCGGTTGATCAAGAGGAATTTCTACATCAGGAGACTTTTTGCCATCAGGGGAGAATCGAAAGTACTTTAGGTATGGCTTCCGGACAACATCGTAGCTTAGAGCAAACAATTCACCAGACACTGGATCAACCTTTGGATGTGCAATCATTGTGCTCTTGAGTTGGCTGTCAAAATCGTAGCGACCAACAGTTTGGAGATCTCCAGACGGAAGGACTCGAACGTGATAAGGCAAATCATCTTCAGACATAGCAAGAAGTCGACCATCAAAATAAACAAGACCAGCGTTTGAAACACCAGAACCACGGCTAGGATCAATTATACCAAAAAGGCCACGAGCATAGAAAAGCAATAGTCTTGCTATGCCAGAGTGGCCATGAAGCTCACCTATGGCTTTTGGAAATAAAGCACGTCCCAGCTCTCGCTCTTGAACCAGGCGGCTGGTCTCAGTGAACCTGCAAGCATACCTCACCGAACCGTTTTCAAACCCAACAGCATGGATCATGCCATCGCCATCAAACAAGTGATGACCCGCGACTGGTTCGTGCAGCGGGTTCGCACCGTTTCGAACATAAACTCCTCTAATGCTATTTGGGATTCTTCCAGAGACCGGTAAATTGTGGACGACTGCCTGTTCCGGGACCGGAGCAAAGTTGCCAGAAAGTTGAAGACTGGGATCAGCAGTTTTCGGAAGAGGGTGTCGACGTTCATGAGAAACCAAAGCTGTTTCTAGAGCATCCAAGACTAGACCTGCAGCGCCTTGTAAAAGGTTCCATTGATGCTGCTTGGGAGCAACTGATTTGTCTTTAAAATTTTGTTTTGTATTAGTCGAGGTAGGGAAGGAAGTAGTAGTAGTAGTAGTAGGAGTAGAAGTAGATGAAGGTGGATAAGCTGGCGATTGTTTAGGGAAATGGAGTATAGATGGAGTATGGAGAGAGGAACTAATGTTAGGTTTTCTGGTAGGCCTATGAGGAGATATGGAGGGTGTGTAAGTGCTGGTAAATGATTTTGCTGAAGATGAAGAAGCCATGGCCCTATGTTGTTGGTGAAAATAGTGTACAGAATGAGCAGTCGAGTATGTAGGTAGGAGAAGTGTAATTGGACAATAAGAGCTGAGACAGATGTGGTTGTGTTGGGTTGGGTTATGGAGAATTGGAAGGGGCTTCAAGTAAGAAATGGGCGTGAGAGTGATTTGAGTAGTGTAGGAAGGGATGTGGGGAAGAGTTAAATAGAAACAGAAGGGGAAGAGAGAAACAGGTTTAGCATGTAAGGGAAAGACCACGTGTTACATTGATAGATAGGGGTACTCGAAAAGAGGTTGACAAATAAAAAAGTGATATAAACGAGGTGAGGGGGGTTGCGGGACATAGCGGCTTAATACTTTGCCACGACCACAGCCTTTCAAACACTCTCTCTATTTTTTAAAGGGACTGCTACACGAGCCTACGCTTTGTAATTTATCAATCGTTATTGTTATTATTGTAGGCAGAGAGAGGGGTGAGGAGAAAGTTCCATAACCTTTTCGAGTGATTTGATTATACCTATGTGGGAATGTTAAAAAAAAATAGAAAAAAAGAAGAAGCAAAAGCAAAAGCAAAAGCAAAAGATGAGAGTTTGCAGTTTGTTGATCCCTATTGGGCCATTATGGAGAATAAGGAGGTGGCACTGGCAGGGATTTTGCTTTTGGGGGATGGATAGAGAAAGAGAGGAGAGGGGGAGGGAGTCATGTCTACTTTGAACACGTCTAAACTTAAGACCCGCGTTTTTTCCTATACTGAGATTGAGAGCAGCCAACCCTACACGTGGCCTTGGAATTAGGTCACTATCACTTGCCCGTCACGTCCGGCTTACCGTTTACCTTCCAATGCCCGCGTTCGTATTGTTTTCACTTGATGTATATTTGAATGTTCACTAGATATTCACTTTTGGAAAAAAATAGACATGCCAATTTTAAAAATAATTGAAAATCATAGGAATAAGCAGAAAAGGACATGTGACATATCTAGGTTAATCGAGCTAGGACAACGCAAACCAAAGCACCAAGTCAAGCTCATTCGGTAGAAAACATGACCACTTTTTGTAAGCGATTTCTAGGAAATATATGTCTGCACATGTACATGCAGGCCGCCTGATCTAGAATCTGCTCGAGGAGGACCTTGTTGATGTTAGATATTGTTCCTAACACCTGTCGTTTAATTAGTATTACCAGTTTATACTTAATTTATTCTATAGTGTACAAACTGCTAAAAGCAACGGGTAAATACGTATGATTAGGGCTCGTCCTCACAACAGCATAAGGGCATACTTTGTTTAAGTTAAAAATTTATATATGATAATGATGATGACGGTGGTTGTTTTTACTTTTTAGATTCTTTCCGCCCTTTCTCGGAGTAATATGCTCTTTGTCTTTTTATAATGCTAGCATTGAAATCCATGTAATGGTTTTAACAACCATATCCTTCATCGTGTGCCCTTAAATTTATAATGCAAACCAAATGCTACCATGTATATAAAAATGGCGCAGTTAGTCTGTTAATGTCATGGATGATTGCATGCTATTCAAAAGGGGGAAAGTATTATAATGCATTACTGAAGAAGTTATTATTTCAGTGGCATTATTATTATTATTATTATTATTATTTTCAATACATCTATAACTTCTAAGCTGCCGTTGGTGTCAGGTAATGACGAGGACAAACTTGGTTATCCAATTAAATGTTGTTTAGTAATTTTATACAGCAGCCACAATATTCTTTATCATCAAATTGATTGAAACTGAAATCTACCCATGTCCATGCATGAAATGAGAAAATTTATGTTTTCGGTAAGCTCTCAGATTAACCTGTATGATATATTTTCAAATAACATGTTAGACACGATCTTAATTCTATGCACACGTATATGAACAAGGAGCGACACATGAGCACTCCTTTCGTTAAATGGACGCGTGTACGCGTCTGTTGATCCACCTACCACCTTTTGCAAATGCCACCGCCTATACACATCTCTTCTTATTCGTTTGCATTTATGACTCCGGAGCTTCCACTTCCGTATATCCACATTTTTTCAATTATTTAGGGTTAACTGACTTTCACCCTTATATTTTAAATATTGTTTTCAAAAAGTTACTGGCATCAATAACTATTAAGTTTTTTTAGGTAAAAAAAAAAAAGAGTAAGAACAAAGATGTAGAGGCTTAAGCATAGGTCTAACTCATAAGAAAATTACAAAAATACTCTAGTTAGTAAGAAAAAAACACCATAAACAACATATTAGTTAAGATCAAAATGTTAACATTTAACTTTTATTTTTCTTTAAAAACAAAAATTTTTGTAACTATTAATATTGCCATTTTAGTTACATTTTCTGAAAATAATAGAATAATAAATAAAATTTGGAGATTTTTTAATTTAGTTTCATTAAATATTACGTAACTTTATTTTATGTTTGATAATATTTTTATTTAAAATAAATAATTAAGTAAATAACAAGTTTTTATATTTTCATTTTTAAACTATTAATTATTCGTTAAAATAGATCAATTCTATTTTTCAAACTTATTATTTTAAATTTTATGTAATTAAATACCAAATGTTAAATTTAAATTATTAAAATAATGATCACTTGTAAAAATGTTTTCATCTTTTTAGAATAACTTTACTTTAAATATTAATTTTTAAGTGAATTGAAATTATTATTTACTATCTAATAACAAAATAATATTTACTTACTTAATAATAAAATTAGATTATGATAAAAATCGAAACCAATTCTATGATTTTTCATAATATGAAAAAAGAAGAAATACAAACAAAAAATTAAAATAATTTTTGTTAAATTTAAAAACGATAAAATAAAAACAAAAAAATAGAATTGAAACCAAATAGACCATTAGCTTTTTTATATTAAAATAACCTTGCATTTATAAATGATGAATTGCAACTAATGGAAAAAGTGAAGACTAATTTGTCAAGACAAGCTGATAATGGCTTTCCATAAGCATGCGTCACACTAGTGTGTTAAAGGATGCTTCCTCTAAATCTTTATTATGGGTGATGGAGCTAGAAGAGGCATGTAGAAGCTAGTAATATTAAAGAGGGGATTTATGGATTCCAATTCACCCAAAAGACAACACTCATGATTTTAATGAATAAAGGTTCCAGTTTGCAACAATATCGTCAGGCAGAGGGTCTGAGAGTTTGATCCCAACTGTCCCACTTATTCAAAATACAATCTAGGAGGTAAGTTCACCACATTCTTGCAACACTATGTTCAGATATTGGGGCTAATGGTGAGTCAAATCATCAGCAGTTTGTAAACCAATTCCGAAAGGGTAATTAATCAAGCATTCTACGTGTTGGATTTGTAGGGATACAATGATGTTCCCCAATGTGATTGGTCTGTCTATGAAGGCAACAAGCGTAAAAGCACCAATAACAGTTCAAGTAACAATAATGTGATTGTGGCTTATTCAAAATACAATCTAAGAGGTAAGTTCACCAATTGACATGGTTATGATCTTGAAAATCTTTCTTTTTTCTTTTCCTATTCTTGCAACAGTACACTATGTAAAATTCTGAATACAATAACTTAGGCAGAGTTTAACAATAGTGGATTAAAAAGGTTTGAATTTAAATGCTACTAGACCAAGAATTGGCATTCTAATGGACATTATTGTTTGACATAATTAGATATTTCCAAAAAGAAGAAATGAAGCAGCAGCTGAAAATGAGATGGTCATATGTGTCAGGCTCTCTATGACAAAGCACACAATTAAGAGTAGGGAGAAGAAGGCAACGGATCTTGCCTTTAGTGTTTAATATTTTTTATTTATCATTAATCAAAAGATGAAACTAACCTTTGGTATGTGATGTTTAAGTAAAAAAGTGTAGTCAAAGTTAATTTTTAAGTTAGGATTCTAAAAATTTGTAAGGATGAGTTGTTTGTGATGTAAATAAGAGGGGTGAGATAAATAATGGACAAAGTATGTAATTTCCAGGTTATCTACAGAATTTATTACTCTTAAAGCAATTTAGAACTTTAGAATTGTCGGCTGGCCATGTCCATATACTTTTGTCAATTACTTGAGCTTAATTGACAGTGAAAATCCCCTAGTAGTAGATCTCAAAGAGCAATGGTTCGTCATTTATCAAGCTAGAAAAAGGTGTCTTGATCTCATGTATTAGATGATGTACTTTCCAATAATATTATCCCTTTCTTGAGCAACTATTTTACAACTCTAAGAAATATTAGCATTTAGTTTCAACTGTTAAAGGCTATTGCTTCTAGGTTTTCAAGTAAACTCATTTAACCAAAGTTCTTATTTCTCTATAAATAACGTCTAAACCCTCTTAGCTAGAATCAATTTATTGGACAACTTGATGGAAGAAAACCCAGGCTTATCTTTAGATTTAGAAATTTCTTTCTATTTAACTTTAGCTTTCATATTATTTAAGCTAATCTATAGGAAATTCTTTAGAATATTCCTATATCCTTGATTATTTAAAAGGAAGTAGTACATATGCAACCCAATAAACTTATAAACTATCGAGTATGAACTGAGCACTTATAAAAACTTATTTTGCTTCATATTTATTGAATTAGAGATTAATAATCCTTTTGACAAATTGGAAGAGATTAAAGAAAATTTTCAGTATTTTATAGGCAAGATTCCCTTCTATAATCCAAAGGCTTTAATTCTTTTATAGGCAAACTCCCCTTCTAAAAGGCAAAGGCTATTGAAAATAAGTCAGACTAATTCTAAGATCCAACAAAGAGAAAAATAAAGGACATATTATAATTGATAATGAGGTTAGAAATTCTATTGATTTCTTCAAGCCTTTTGATAGATACAATAACTAAAAGAAGATTAGAATGAGAGCAAAATATGAGATCATTAGGGAAAGAGATATTAAAGAGCCTTATTTTAGATCATTTCATATAGAACTTGAAAGAATGAGTTTTAAGGATCAACTTTTCCATCAGTAGGTGAAGAACTTCAAGACAAAAGATAAAAAGATATGGATAAAGTGGATCTCATTCTCTAAGGCTTAGAGACGACTCCATTTAGCAAGATAAAATAAGAGATAAATGAGATATTTTTTCATCATCTAATTAGTAATATTAGTAGGAAAACTTATTGCCACGATAGTTGCAGATAACAAATTTCAATAAACAAAATCAATAGCTTTTTTAAAGTCTACTTTTAACATGAATCTCTTACTTAAGTCCTATGATATTCTTTCGTAAACTCTTGAGCAATAAGAATATTATTTCTATTACTTTTATTTATCAACAAAGTCGTATGGTAGCTATTAATTAGAGAAGGAAGAACTACCTTCATATGATCTACAAACATACTAGAGTTAGCTTTATAGATAGTTTTATTTCTACTAATTAGAGTTAGTCCTTACAAGGTTCTCCTTAATAATACTGAATCTCTTGTGTTTAATGAGTCATTCATTGCCATTAATCAACACACTCACTATGACTTTAGTTTAAGATGGAAAGCTTAAGGGAATAGATATAGGGGACCTATTTCACACCAATTACCATACCAAAGCCACATGCTCTTGCTATTACCTATGGTGTATTTAATTTCCTTACAAATTTTTGTCCTTAAGTTCAAATAATGAGAATGCAACCATTAGAAACAAAAGGGCTGCCTTGTTAGCAAGTATTGTTTAAAGCCACTTTGATAGGAGAACTTCGTTGCTTCTTTAGATTGGCTAAATTCCAAAACCAGCTTCATCTCGAGGTAGGCTAATGTCATTTTATGTCACTTTAGCATAAAGCTTTTTGTATGCTTCTCCTGTCCAGAGAAAATTCCTTATAATTCTCTCTAGTCCTTTAATAATGATTTTAGGAAGAGCTATATGAAAAATCAGTAGACATATGAATTATTAAGGATGGATTTGATAAGATGAGTCCTATTTGCATATGAAAGACTCTTATTAGTCCAATGATCACTTCTTTTAGGAAATAAGTCATATAGGGTCTGGTAATCCTCATATGTGTGTCTACTAGTTGTTATATGAATGACAAGGTATTTAAAAGATAATTTTTCCAAAACTAGTATAATAATTGAAGCAAGATATTAAGCTTAAGAACTACCTACATCTGCAATAAGAATAAAGCTTTTATTCCTATTAAAGTTGAGACCAAATAGCTTGCAGAAGATCTTGAGGGAAGTAATGAGAATCCTAATAGAATTTAGATCTACATTGCAAAATAGAAACAGATTATTAACAAAGGAAATATTAAATATCCTTTACTTTTCACATTGTTGATGGAATTTAAAGGATTGATCCCTATTGATGTTATAGTTTGTAAGCCTAAATAGCACTTCAATACAAATAGAGAATAAGTATGGAGATAAAGGACCACCTCACCTAATCCCTCTTCCATTTTTGAATTTTTGAGTTAGCTCACCATTTACCAAGACATTAAAAATGGTAGTTGTAATACATTGTTCAATCTAAACAATGAAAATATGAGGGACACTAAGGGATTCTAAAGATTGTGTTATGCCCAAATAAGTTCTAAAAATACCTAGGTCATCCTACTCATAAGTATACAAGGAAGTTGTAGTGATTACCCAGGGTCTTCTCCCATAGAGGTGAAATTGGTCCACTTAAATTAACCTTGAACAAAAGCAAAAATAAAAATAGATGCAATCCTAAAAATTCTCTCCTGCTTTATTGAGTGAAGACTTTAAAGAAAATCACAAAATAAATTGAAAAGTAAACTAAATGAACTGGAAGCAAAGACGAATAGATTAATCGAAATGGAAGACTCTTAAGAATTAATTTTGCTAATTTAATCTCCTATGCATGATTAAAGGAAATGATTGGATAGTTGTCTTACTAAAATTAATAGTTGGGTTCTAAATTAACTCGAATAATGAACTATTCTAACTTTCGTATTCAACAAGTTATTATCCAAATTAATTGTAGAAACTCAACTACTAATTATTACTTAAGTTAATATATTTCTAGTTCTTAGCCTAAGCGTCCATAGTTTCTCGATCCATATTAAATTTCTCCACTCGGTCCTTCATTTAATACTAAAAATGATGCAAAGTTTGGCCATTCTATTACATCCATTCAACTCAGAAATAACAGAAATAAATATGCCAACAAATCCGTAACTCAATCATGCATAGTCAACCAAAATAGCTACATTAATTCTTAAGAAAAAGAGATCAATTCATCATAGCATAAGCATAGTTCATCATCTCCATACACTTTAGTCCCATGTTACTGTCAACAAAAGTATTAAAGCAATAAAACGGTGAATACTAAAAGTAACAGTCGATCAAGCTAACAAAGTAATAATTTTAATAAATAAACAAGAAACACTACAATAGATGAATAACAAAGCAAGCAAACAAAGATTGGGTAAATGAGGTGCGGTGGTCTTCTGCCCCTCTCAAGCTTCCCGCATTAGCTCTCACCTTCTGCTTCAGCTTGTTCCTACCAGATGGTCAAAGGCTTAGTTCTGCTTCTAACTCTCTGCCATGTTTCTCTCTTTTTCACTTACTCTCTCCGTTCTCTTCTCTTCTTCCCTTCTTACTCTGTATTTTTTCTCTCCCGAACTATCTCTGGTGTGTTGAGTGAATGATGAATGATTGATAAGCCGCCACCCTCTATTCCCTTTCTATTTGTGGTATGACTCAAAGTTTAGGGTTTTCAGCCATCACTCCTACACATGACAAATGATAAGTTGATGAATTAAAGAAACATGGGGGTGACAAGTTAAGTCACCCTATGAGGGCATTTGTCATGGTGGTGACAAAGATGTCACCACCGTGACTAACATTTGGTGGTGACTCACTAAGTCACCTCTTTTCTTCTTTTTCTTATTTCTCTTTTCATGCAAAATTTATGTGACTTTCCCTTCAACCTTTATGCAAAATTCACAAAAAAATTTAATTAACTTTCATGCAATATTTACACTATTTCCACTCAATTTATCCCACATTTGGATCAAAATACAAGGATTTGTAACCAAAATTAAGATATGAAGGCAATTAAAAGCAATAGAAACTAGACACAACAGATTGCAAAATAAAATTCTAGCTAATAATATCAAATATTTTGTGAAAATCAATTTATAATACGCAACTATTGTTGGAGCTCTTACTTTGGTAACATTGGAAGAGTTCCTGAGCCAATAGGATATTGTTTACTATACTTCTGTCCTCAATGAATGCTTAGTGAGATTTCCAAATCATGATATCAATAACAATACTGAGTTTTGTGGTAATGATCTTAGAAATAATTCTATAAATGGTATTACGACATGAAATAGAATTGAACTCCTTGAGTGAACTAGGTTCAGGAGTCCAAATGAAAGTTTTGTTAAATTGTTTGAAGAGTGGTACAACCCCACCAATTTAAAGCTTAATTAGATGCTAAGATTCTTTAAAGAAGTAAGAATTTAATCCATCTAGACCTGGTTACTTATTATGATTGAAACTATGTAGAGTAGTCTTAATCTCTTAAATGTAAACTAGTTTAATCAATTAAATAGGGCGGTTGTTAAATAAAGATTTTTAGCTGAATGAATTGAGTGCATGGGTTGAAGTGTGATAAGAAGCAGAGAGATTAAGGGCTCCTTAAAAGTTATTTAAGGCCAAGGCTTTCAACTCTCTTTTCTCCTTAATTTTCCCCTTTTTTGTGTAATCTAGATATTTTATTAGTTTTTCTCCTAGAAAGGATGGATTTAAAGAATAAAGAAGAATTCCTACATCTTTTTTTCATCTATAGAACTCTATAGTTTTACCTGGGGAGTGATCTATTAACTTTCAAAGGCTTATATGATTGCATAATGCTAATCTCTCATCCTTTATTTCACTGACATTTATTGGATCCTCGTAAAGTTTAGCTTGAGCTATAATCAGCTAATTTCTAGTGTCACTAATATCTAAGCATTTGGTTCTTCTTTAAGGCATACTTTAATATGCTAAAATTTGTTAAGGCATTTATATTGCTTAAAACCCTTAACATCTCGTTCTAATCCCACCCTTATTACTTCTTGGATCCTTCCATCTTGGTAAGATGGCTAATATATCTAAAAGGATTAGACATGGTGTAACTATTGGAGATATTATACATTTCAGTTAGAGAGTGGTTGGACCATAAATTGGAATTCAATCATCTATTGCTAGTTAAAAAGTACCTTGCCTAGCTTTTTCCTTACAAACCGTTTCACTTTTTATTTATTACTCTATATAAATTGATTCCCCGTATAAGCTAGGTTTGTGACCTCAAAGTTCTAAGTTTATTGTATAGGACATTATACTAATTTCTCCTTCATCTTATATAGAAAGAAGAGTATAATTAAATTCTCCAAGTAGAATCTAGGGGATGGTTATATTGGAGCCTCTACTTATATGAACATTCTAAAGATTATCTATCCAGAAAGCATGATTAGATGCATATATAAAGGAGAAACAAGTTTTGAAATTATTCCATTTAAACTTAGTGAATATTGTAGGGAAATCCCGGTGCGAGTATCATATACCCGCAGTGCAGAAAAACAAAAATTTTGTTGCCGGGACATTCCCGAAAGCCAGGATCCATGTGTCTCTATAAAATGTCAAACCATAACGACCAAA
>JAOSBL010000212.1:17946084-17987252 GCA_027568915.1 Erythroxylum roraimae
TAAAAGCAACAGACGATTTCACTCCGCGTCACAGAGCAAGCCGACAGAAAATACGTCTCTTTTTTTTTTTTTTTCTTTTCGTCTGTTTCTTTTGTTTTTTTCTTACTAAATATTTTAGAAGGGTTCTAATTATAAAAAAATACTTTAAGCTATTTATATTTAAACTAATCTCTGATTAAGCTAGATAAGTTTTTTTTTTAAAAAAAAAGAGCAAAACTCTAATCTTAAATTCTAAATAACTACGTACATGAAAAAAAAGCAAAACTCTAATCTTAAATTTTAAATAACTACGTACATGCGAACGGTTCAAATTTACAATCTCACCTAAACCAGAAAATCCGCTCACAAACTCACGTGCGACTTGGGTTCTTCTGTTGCTTTTGTTTTCTCTCCTTCCGGTCCGATAAGACATAAGAGAGGTAATAAATATGAGGTCCTACTTTTAACCCTATTGTTATGAGGGTACCTTCGTCTTTTTCTCTATTCTCAATTCCTAACCTGCGCATTACCTGTTTTCTTTGTAATTTTTGGAGCCTAATTGCGTTTGTGGTTGGGTTTTCCACTTGCTTCTATGTTGTGAGGTGGGGGTGCTATCCACTCCCACAAATTAGGCTCTTTTCCTCTTCTATTTGGTTTCCTCGGTTTTTTTTCTCTCGTCTTCTGTTCTTATGAAAGCTTTGATCATTTGTTAGTGCGTCAAAGCACTATCTGTCTTTTGTGGATTTTGAAGAAGAAATATTACTAATAGGTGGCGTTTTTGAGTGTTGTGGGTGTGAGGTTGTTGCAATTGTAGTGAGGATGACAGATTTTCAACAAATACGGCAAAAACCTGATTCCGCAGACCAAGCTCATAATGAGTTCCAGCTGCGATTGGAGGAATTGATGCTTGGCCACTTGGATGATTGTATGTCATATGCCTCTTGCAGCTCTACTCGTAATCCAGAGGATGAGGATAATGAAGGGGATCAGCTTGTGCGTCGGAGACGAAGATCTGATCTTGAGGGTGATGACTTGGCTGAGTCATCAGCAGCAAGGCGGCGTCACTCGCGGATACTCAGTCGGTGGGCTGCTCGCCATGCTCAAGAGATGATCACCACTATGGAGAGGAGGAATCGGGAGTCCGAGTTGATGGCACTCGCGGGCCTACACACCGTGTCAATGCTTGATTCATCATTTCTGAGAGAGTCGCATTCACCAACTTCACAACGGCAGGGTGCGGTAGAAAGATCGAGCACTCAGGCTTCCACAATTTTGCAAATGTGGCGGGAGCTTGAGGATGAACATTTGTTAAATAGAGCAAGGGAGACATTGAGGCAGCAAAGAAGGGTCGAGTCCACTACAAACATTTCTACCGCAAATATGTCAGAGAGCCGACAAGGAAGTTTGGGAGGTGCGACTGAGAGTGAGAATGAATTTGGACCTTGGCCACATGAGCGAGTGGGGTCACAGAATGAACGTGTTGATAATAATGGGTCTAGCAGGGAGCAATCTCCTGATCTTGGTGAAGGTGAGAGGGAGAGGGTGAGGCAGATTGTTCGGGGCTGGATGGACAGTAGCATTGGTGATCACAATTCTAATGTATCCCAAAGGAATGGCAATCCTAGAGCGGAATGGCTCGGTGAACCAGAGCGTGAGAGGGTTAGGATTGTCAGAGACTGGGTGCAAATGACAAGTGAACAGCGAGGAACTGGTCGACGACAGAGGGAAGACCTTGGTGCTGGAGTCGATCCACAGGTTCACCAATCCCATGATGTCTCAGCAACTGACCATGACGAAGGTCAGCCTGAGCATAGTCGTAGGGACATACTGAGGTTGCGTGGACGACAAGCTCTTATTGATTTACTTGTTAGAATTGACAGGGAAAGACAGAGGGAGCTTCAGGGTTTACTAGAGCATCGTGCTGTATCTGATTTTGCCCATCGTAATCGCATTCAGGTTAGTTTATAGGCCTCTCTCTCTCTCTCTCTATAATATATATTTATATTTATATATATATATATATGTCCGTGTGTCTGTGTGCTGCGTACCCTGTTAGATTGTGCTTGGGGAGGATTTAGATGATAATAAGGAAGAGGACTACTAGTAACATTCTCATGTTTTTCCAGTCATTGTTAAGAGGTAGATTCTTGCGAAATGAAAGAACTATTGAGGATGAGAGACCACCTTCCATGGCTGCTAGTGAACTAGTTCAACTAAGACAACGACACACTGTTTCTGGCTTAAGGTATGTATTTTTACAAGTCAATGGCATTGGTCTTCAGGGCAATGCTATTGATCCTGGGTGCATTATACTGTTATCAAATGTTGTTCCTTATCTTAGTCCAAAGATAGTTCGCTGTCTATTACAAAACCAGATTCATGATTGGAGAATTGGAATGCTGATGTCTTTATCTTCAAAATATTTTATGGCTGGTCTGGTGAATTTAGCCACACATTATCTTTGCACTAAAGTATAACCCCTCATAGCAAATATGGTGCAGTACGGAATTGTTTACAAAATTAATATTTCTTTTTGGAACAGACAACGTTTGGAAATGTTATAGGTTGTAAGTTTTGGTCCATACATCATATACCATCGTATAAATGATGTTGTTGGCATTTTCAAAGATTATATGAGATATGGATGCCTCACTGCAATCATCTTAATCGGCTCAAAACGTTAATAACTAGGTTTACCACTTTAAATCTAATTAGCATTCATCCTTAATATACTTTTCCAGACATCACTGGGATGAGGTATTATCTAAATTGCAACTTCTTCATTTTCTTGATCTTCTGATAGAACCCTGTTTAAGGGTGTTACTTGATCTTGGAAGAACACTAGCTGGCTTGAACTGAATTTCACGGCAAAATTTCTGTTCTCTTGTTACGACTCTTCGTCTCCTTTTCCTTGTGTTTTTATTTCTTCCTCCTTTTCATGCATGAAAACAATAGTGGCATCCAATTGTTTTCTTTTTGTAGGTCAACATTATTTCCTTCATGTAACTTGTTTGTTTGCTTTAGAGCTAACTTTACTTCTTTCCTAATTATGATCTTCTCATTTTGGTTTGTTAAAGTGTGAGCTTTCCGTAAACTGCTGTTGTGCAATGTGAAAAGGCATTGTCACCTGATTTTCCTAATAGAGAACTCCTTATTTCAGGGAAGGGTTCCACTCAAGGTTAGAACATATTGTTCATGGTCAAGTAAGTCCCCATTCTGATACCCCATCTAATAATAATATTAATGATTCTAGAAAGGATCGAACTCAAATAAGCACCTCACAGGATACCCGACATGATGACAATGAGCAATCACAGCTTAGAAATCCAGATAGTCATGTCCATCAGTTGCCTAATCATACGGACAGTGTTGAGATCATTACAGTTGATAACATGAATTGGCGGGGATCTGGTGATCAGGCGGATGGTTGGCAGGAAAGAAATTCTGGTGATGACAGACTAGACTGGCAACAGTCAGATCCCAATCAACCAAATGAATGGGGGGAGGTTAGTGCAGAACCTATGGACAGAAATTGGCAGCAATCTTCACTCAATGATTGGCCCCAGGAAACACCTAGAGATGTACACAATGAACAAGGTCGTCCATTGGATGTCCGAGAAGCTGTTGAAAGTTGGACAAGTGGACCCTCTGATCCCCATAGAAGTCACCGCTCTTTCATGAGAAGATTGAATAGATTTAATCCACCTGATGATGATAATGTGTACAGCATGGAACTTAGGGAACTTTTGAGCAGGTACTTTCAAAAGCTATATTTAGTTATATGGACTGACCACAAGTGACCATAAATCCTTTCAGCATCACAATTTTAAGGTTAATGCCTTAAATTCGGAATCATTAATTGTTTATGAGTGGGATTCAGATGATAACAATTTCTGTTCATCTTACAGGAGAAGTGTGTCAAATTTACTTCACAGTGGGTTTCGTGAAAGTCTGGACCAACTGATACAATCATATGTTGAAAGGCAAGGCCATACTCGTACTGATTGGGATCTGCGCAGAAATTTGTCAACATCAAATCCTTTTTCACGTGGGCAGGATGATGAACAGCAGAGAGATGAACAAAATGAAGACCAGCGAGATGTCATGCAACGGCCTTCATTGGTTCCGCCATCTCCACCGGTGCCCCCACTCCAGCCACTTTGGCACCAGGATTTGCATCACAATACATGGTCTCGCCATAGCATGCAACGTTCTGAACTTGTATGTCATCTATCCTAACTTGGAATATTCTTCTTGTTCGTTAATGAAGCGGTAGTCTTTAAAACGTTAAAGAGTTTCTTGATTGAATAGTCTGGGACTATATGTGCTTGTTTTGCACTTTGAATGATTTCTAGTAGTGACTTGTGAACAAAAAAAGGAAACAAAATTATAGGATGCTTCTTTTGTTTAGTATTCATATTGAAAGGTAGAAAACCATCAGCCATCTCCAATGTAATGATTGCCATGATAATTCTAATTTCTCTACCAGTTCTCATAGTACTAGAATCTCATGGGAATTTTTTTATTTTTTTTATTTTTGGTTTGATTTGCATTATAAAAGTGGTTGTTGAACACTTCTCAACTTATTACTCGCATTTTCTTGGAAGTTTTTTTTGAATGTTATGCATCATGTTTATTCCACTCTTCAACAATATGAGAAGAGAACTTTCCCCGAGTTTTCTACCAATATTCTGAATCTGGATGCTGAAACGTGACAGGAGTGGGAGATGATTAATGATTTGAGAGCAGACATGGGTAGACTACAACAGGGAATGAGCCACATGCAGAGGATGTTGGAGGCTTGCATGGACATGCAACTTGAGTTGCAGCGCTCTGTGAGACAGGAAGTCTCTGCAGCACTTACTAGGTCACCTGATGACAATAAAGGTTTTTTCGTTTTTTTTCTTGTCCATCAAAATAATAGAAAGTGATTATAATTCTTGAAAAATTTTCACTTAGCAATTTGTTAACTGTGTCGCAGCAGAGACATCTGAAGATGGATCTAAATGGGATCATGTGAGGAAAGGGACATGCTGCGTTTGTTGTGATAGTCACATAGATTCTCTGTTGTACAGGTACCAGTTTCTAACATGGGGAAATGATTTTGTTTTTTTTTTCTTAAATGAGTTCAGCGATGTTGGAATTGTTTTCTGGCAGATGTGGTCACATGTGCACTTGTTCAAAATGTGCAAATGAGTTAACTAGAGGAGGAGGTAAGTGCCCACTGTGCCGTGCACCCATTGTGGAAGTGATTCGAGCATACTCCATACTGTAATTGTAATTAATCAAAGTTTTTTTATTCGAATTAATTAAAAAAGCAACAATGGAAAGGGAACGGCTTACTTAATCCATTTCTTCGTTCATTCTTTGATTCAGTAAATAAAATATTTTGCATCCTCTTCTCCTTCTTCTTTTCTTAATTAACATGGCCACAGACTAAGTTGCAGCGTTAGGCACTAGGCAGGCAGCCATATAACCATATTCAGTAAACAATTCCTTAAGAAAAAACCATCAAATACTAATCTCCAAAACCCCTAATCTTAATCCTAAGAACTAGTAAACTTAGTAACCGCCTTGGTACCCTCAGAAACAGCATGCTTGGCCAGCTCCCCCGGTAGGACGAGTCTGACCGCGGTCTGGATCTCGCGAGAGGTGATGGTGGGCTTCTTGTTGTACCTGGCAAGTCTAGAAGCTTCCTGAGCAAGCTTCTCGAAGATGTCATTGATGAAGCTGTTCATGATCCCCATGGCTTTGCTGGAGATACCAATATCAGGGTGCACTTGCTTCAGCACCTTGAATATGTATATCTTATATGTCTCCACGCTTTTCTTCGCCTTCTTCTTCTTCTTGTCGGCACCGCCCTCTTTAGGGAGCTTCTTCTCCGCTCGCGGCTTCTTCTCCGCCGGAGCTTTCTCCGCCGCCGCTGGCTTTTTCTCCGCCGGCTTCTTATCTGCCTTTGGCGCCATAGTGAACCACTTGGATAATGAAATAGGGGAGCAAAGGATTTGGAACCGCAGAAGGGATTGGGAATGATGGTGTTAGGATTTGTTTATGCTTTATATATTGTGGGAGATGATAGGTGATTGGTTGATTTAGTAGTCGCGCGGATTGATGACGTGGACGGCCTTTTAGTTGAGAATTGGAGGGAAATTTGAGAAGTTGAAAAGAATGTGGGCTTCGGTGCTTTGTTTGTTGAATTCATGGGGGCTTCTCAATCTCAACCAGGCGTTGTTTTGTTGAGGTTTGGGCCTTGAAACTCCATTTCTCTAATTTATTCTAATGATTCTTACTTGACCTTCTCTTGAGGTGTTTGGTTCAAATTGGGCAACGATAAAAAGAATGAGAATGAATATAGTGAATAATGAGAATGAATATAATCATTATAATTATGATGACTAGTTAAAATGAAAGAATTATTATCATTATCATTAATAATTGTTGGTTTGTTAAAAATATTAATGATAAATTTTTGTTTTACATTAAATTTTAATATATTTTAATTAATTATACCAATGTAATTCATTAATTAGAATTACTTAATTAATGATATTGTAATATTTTTTTAATTAATTATGTTTTAATTAATTATATTATAATATTATTTTAATTAATTATATTGTAATATTATTTAAATTAATTATATTTTAATATTATTTAAATTAATTATATTGTAATTATAATTATTTGATTAATTAATTATAGTTTAATTAATTAATTTTATTTAATTAATTTTATTTTAATTATATTTAATTGTTAAAAATATTTAAAAAGAAGAAGAAGAAGGAAGTGTCACAAGCGTGACACTCCGTTACTCAGAAATGATTTTCTTTCCTCTCATGTTTCAAAGGTATCGAGTGTTTCTCAAAAGTTGGATATCAAAATATTGTCCCTATAATGATAATATAAAACTAACCACTCATTTTTCATTCCTTACCTATTGAACCATTCTCAAACTCATCAACCAAGCACCCCCCTTAATCTTAGAATGTGGGATCGATCATTCAATAAATAAGTGGTGTAAGTCATACGGTAGCAGAACATTACAAGAAAAAAAGGTTTTAATGACAGAAATTAGTGACAAAGAATAAAGATTTTTCGTCGGGAAACAAATTTGGCAATGAAAATTACCGGCAGAAAGAGTTGTTGGAAAAATGACCATAAGTAAATTTTAGCGATAGAAATAAGGAATCCTTCGGTAAATTTAGCGACAAAATATTATATATCTGTCGGTAAATTTAGCGACAGAATTTTGTGTTTCCATCAGTAAAATTTGATAAATTTACCGACAGATTTACAATATTCTGTCACTCAATTTGCGATGGATTCCTAATATTTCGTTGGTGAATTTACCAATGGTAAATTGTAAGTCTGTCACTAAACTTACCGACAGACATAAAACATTTCGTCGTTAAACTTACCCACGGAAAGCATTATCCGTCGCAAAATTTTTACTGACGTAATATTGTAATTCCGTCGAGAAATATAGTTATGATAAATTTCAACCGTCATTTCTCACTTCCTACCCGAGTTTTCTGTTGATAGTGTTTTGATTTTTAGTACATTTAATTTATGTAAATAATATAACATTGATTGATAAATATAACGTAAACAATATTCTAATATAATAAAAATATTATAACGTACGAATAATTATCTTGAAAATAACTGTAAATTAAGAATTCATACAAAACTTAAGAGTAGCAGACTATCAAATACATTAACTTATCCAGAAACTATGCAGGTGGTGAAGGCGAATGCTCTAACTGTTGCAATGAAGTCCTGTCCCTCCCCTTTAATTCAACCACCTCATTACGGAGCTGGGTTATACACTCCATCAACCTCTCTATTGTGTTCTTAATCTGAACAACTCTCTCATTTGATGCGGACCGCCTACTAGATCCAACTGTAGAGGATATGGAAGATTGCGAATAGCATGTGTTTGCAAATGAACCTAAGTTGAATATGTTTGCAAATGAACCTAAGTTGAATATCCTTCCATGACAATCCCTACCATCCACTACATCAAGATATGGTTGACTCTCATCAACAGTTTCAAAGTTTTAAAACTGTCGTCCAATGTTTTCTTATATTTGGTCCTATCATTATAATTGTTTGTGTCAATAAATGATAATTTTTAAGAATTAATATTAAAGTATATATTTTACATACACAAAGTTGTCTGCATCAGGTGTTGACGAAGGTCACACTCTCATATTTCTTGGTGTGAGTGTGCAAAAAAAGCTGGCATAGTGTAAGCTTCTTGCCCTAGACTTTTCCTGCATCAGAATAAATTGTTATAATTGAACTAAAATTTACAAAAATTGCGCAGAGTTTCCTATATTTTTATGATATTTATCCTTTTTCAGACAAAAAATTAACTCAACAACACAACCATTAATGACACCAGACATTAATAACATTATTATTCTCTATAATACACATATTTTCATTCTAAATTTCATGCATCAAATCACATTGAAATCAAAATGCATACATCAAAGTACAAAAATCAAAATATAAGTGTAAAGTTTTGATACTTACAAATTGAAGTGTACGCTCCTGATGGGTCAAAGATCCTCTAGTGTGTATAGGTAGACTCTCTCCATCTGATCCTCCACATTTGTTGGCAGAATTGTACTCTGAAATGGACATTGCCTCGGGTGATGCCCAATATTGTTGCCAACAACTTCATATTTCTTCAAATATATATGGTGGTTATACACCACTCTTGTGTATCGAACCAAGAAAGTCTCTATAATGTGTAAGAGCTTGCCTCTCCCATACATTATAAATTACATCATCAAATTTTGAATTCCAAAAAAAATTCTTTATGCAAAAAAGGAAAAACATACTTGATCGAGTGTTTGATGTGTGTAAGTTTTAATAAATACCCACGATAATCCGCAAGCGCACGGTTTGTTCGAGTAATACCTAAGGTGTCGATTCCACGAGAAAGGATAATCTAGTCCTAAAATCTAAGGCCAGAACTAATCGCAGAAATTCAAAATATAACGAAACTAAAACGAGAATTCAATTCAGTCAATCAAAACAATTCAAGAATCAATAACAACAATATTAATAATTCAGTAATTGCAACACAAACCCAAAAATCAACCTAAGATAATTACCAATTGAGATAAAGGGAATTTTACCTATCCTTAACGCTAACCTAACTGATTATGAATTACCGGATTATTAGTTCTAGACGATCCTAAGCTGATTACTCTCTCTCGAGTTATAACCATTAACCCTAAATTATAAACCCTAATTAGATTGTGAAAATTGCAATCTCTCGATTAACAATCTATCCAAGACCCTAATTAGATCTGAAGTTGTCCAATAAACTATCGAAAATCTATGCAAGATCTCTCTTCGCATAATTACCGATTTCATTTAATTCTTGTTCTATTAAATCACCTAATTTTTGTTAGCCCAATATTACCAAATTATGCAATCACATAATTTAATCACAATAAATCCAATAAACATAAAAACAATCAGATTCATTAAATCAAGAATAAAACTCCAAAGGTGAGTTTAGAACATCCTCAACATTTAGATCATATCATCAACTATTTAATCCAATTCTATACAATGATAAAACTGAAAATAAATAGGAAATACAACCGAAATGTAGGACAGGAGGCAACGACATCAGGGAACCTCCTTATCTAGGAAGTATGTCGAGTCAGCTTCTTCTTCACTTCTCTCTTTCTTCTTCTCTTTCTCAATCTCTCGGTGAACTCTCTCAAGGGTTTCTTCAAGGTGGCTGATGTCAAAAGCCTTACTTTCTGCATGTTTTCTTGTTCTTTAAATATCCTCTTGTGTTTTGGATAAGGGTTTTTTTGGGGTCCGAAAGGTCCAAAAATCCCTCGAATCTTCACGTTCTTAAGTGTCTGCGCGTCTACCTGATTTAGACCACAATCGTGGGCCACACCCGAGCCTTCTTTCATGATCGTGGCATGCAGGTCATGATCGTGGGCCATGTCTTGGGCTTCTTTCACGATCGTGGCATGTAGGCCACGATTGTGGGCCGACTCTGGTACTTTTGTCACGATCGTGACTTGCTATGCCATGATCGTGGGTCGTTATTTATGCCTGAATGTCTCCGAAACTTCTCCGTTCTTCGATGTTGATCCTAAAATACTAACAAACACATCAAAGTACCTTTAAAACATAATATTTAAGCTCAAAGACTTGTAATAACCCATAAAAACACTTAAACACAAATAACTAACAAATTAGCACAATTCTAACTTAAATACATGCTAAACGATTGAATTAACAATTAAATATATATCAAGCTAAGCTCTAAAACATGATGCAATTTACACTTATCATCATCCCCACAATTAAATGTTTTCTTGTCCTCAAGCAAACAAAACAACAAACACATAAAATCACAAGCACACAATGCAATAATGAGACAATGGCTTCAACTTTATGAAATAAATTTAACTTTAAACACAATCATTTAAGTTATTTCAAATCATTAACATGTAAAATCCACATCTAGGGGCTCTGGACTAAACATACATATTGATCAAAACTCACATGTCAAGCTACTCACCCTTTTCAATTATACACATACATTAATAATTCTTTGGTCATTCAAACTCTATAACTACTCCTAAGTATGTGTTCATGAAAAGTCATGTTATTTACAAGTTTTGTAGGTTTTATTAGAAATTTTTTTTAATTTTTTATTTTTATTCAGCATAGACCTAGTCTTTTACTCGCAGGTAAACATTGATGATGAATGTCGATCCGGTTACTCAACTAAGTCATGTTTTTTATTAAGCTGCTTGGTTGAAACGACATTATAGCCTTTTGACATGGAGGCACACATTTGTGATGCGTGTTGATCTGGTTACTCAGCTATATGACATTCTCAACTGACTATTAGCTCTATTCATAACTTAAAAGCCAGTGAAATAATTATTTATTTAAAATTAACTAACACTTTTTTATTGCCTACCTTGTTGCTTAAGCTACTCGTTTTCATTAAAAAAAATACTAGCAGAGCTACTTTAGTCAAAAGGCCTAAAATTATGAATGAATGTGACAGTTTAGAGGGTGACAAAATCACACTAAATCCTAATTAACTTGCACATTTAGCCAAAGAACCCAATTCACTAATTTTGTGAGCTAATGACTCTTCATAACCTAATAGACTATGTTCAAAATTAAATCAATTGTAATCCATCTAAGCCATTGACACATTTACACAATTCACAAAATGGAACCTAACAAATTATCATACAATATACAAAATTCACATTCAAAGCAAAACACATAACCCTCCCCACACTTGAACAACACATTATCCTCAATGTGAGAAGTGGGCAAACAAACACGCTTGGCCAGAAGAAACATAAATTTAAGTAAAAATAAGAATAAAATAAGAACTAAATTAAAAACAAAAGAGTTAGAAACAAATCCTCACGGTGATGGAGGTAGGGATGGTGTCGGAGGTGGCAGTTGAACACCTTAAGCCTCAAAGTAACGATGGATACGACGTATATCCCGGCTCTGATGTTGTTGAGTTCGGGCCATCTCTTTCATTCCTCTAGAATTCTCCTCAAGTGCATTTGTAATTACGTTGGTGTTCGCGGAGATTGTATCGAGCACTTTCTTCCAGCCCGGTTCATCGGTATCTTCTTCCTCTTCAGACTCTTCACTAGTTAAGTCCTCTTTTGCCTACTGAGGCGGGGCTATGCTCGAACTCGCCTGACTAGCCCTGATTTTCACATGAGTCTTTTGGCTAATATCCTAGAGTTCCATGTTATGGGACTTAAGGATTTCAGCACGCCATAGATGATGATGATTTAGAAAATCTAGGAGATGGATGATTAAACCACTATACTCCTTACCATAATACTCAGCAATGGCGGAAACCAAGTACCCCATACCCAAATTGTTGCTTCTCTTACATAAAGTTACAATAATATCGTTCAACACATGTGTGGAGGTGCACACTGGGATGTTATGATCCATGCACTACAATAGGAACAATTTCTTTGTTGAGCACATGTTAGTTTCTGATTTATCAAAAATCATTTGACACATGAATTTGTCCAATAACAAGTGCTTATGGGTTCTTATGATGTTGTTGTGGGCATTTTTAGTGTCGAATCGCTCTAACCCAGTGAGCTCATTCCAATAGCGAGAAGCACAAAAGTCATTGTGCTGATCGATAATGGAAGACTCGGAGAACTCACAAATATCACACATGATTTTGATGTTCAACTCATAGTTTCATCCTCATAGCCTAAACCATATTTCCTTATAGTTACTAGATTCGTAATATAGGGAAGTGAAGAATTCTAGAGTGAGATCTTGGTAGACATGATATTGAAAGTATATAAATTTCGCCCACTGAATTCTTTCTGCTAAGTTCTTTAACTTATTCCGCAGTTCTAGCCTATCAAGTGTATCAAAATCAAAATATTTTGAGACTACAATTTATTTAGAATTGAGGGATTGGAAAAGAATACCTTTCTTTTCTGTGTAAATTAGGAAGGGTGCTCTGAAGTTCGCCGCCCTTTTCCTTTGCCCTCGTCCCGAGACTTGGTTTCATCCCGATGATTGATCACGCTTTGCTGACTGCTTAATGTGTGACATACTGGTTTGCAAGTAAGTAAAAGTTGGAGGAGACTAGAAGTTTGGAATTTGGATAGAGAGAAGTGAGAGTATTTGGGGGTTCTAAACTTAGAGAGATAAAGTTAAAATGAAAGTGAGTGAAAAAGTGAAGTAAGCAATGAATATAAAGGTGAATGGAGGGTAAAATGGTAAAAAATGAAACTAAAATTGTGCCATTTTTACCCTATCGTAGACCACGATCATGGCTTGCAATATTTCCACCAATTTCTAATTTTTTTCTTTCGTCCTTCTATAGTTCCCAAAATCACTTCTTAACTCATTATAACTCTTTCACCTCTCTTTTGCTTACTTTCTCGATCATCTAATTCATGTCGAAGTCTTATGCCTTCTTGATTTTATTTGGAAACGAAAATAACCTAACTATAGAATTTAAACTATCTAAAAGTCAAAGGAAATAATATGGAATTAACAAGCCATGGGTTGCCTCCCATGCAACGCTTCTTTTAATGTCGGTAGCTCGATGCTCTATCCTTGAAAACTTAGTCGGGATCAATTATGAGTGAATTGCTTCAACCTTTTTCGTTCAACATCAGTTTTATAGCCTGTAAGTAAGCTACAAATTGCAAAATGATCATAAGGACAATATTGATAAAGTTGAGACAACCAATTAATTTCAGTAATTTCCTTCTCACTAACAAACTATCAATAAAATAGAGAATAACAAAACTCTCTGAATCTTCCATTGAATTTAACAGTTTGTCTTATAAGAAGGTGGGTTGCTCTCCTTCTTCCTTAATCACCTTCGTCTCCTCTGCTTCTTCCCCTCCACGGACAGAGACTTGCGTTACTTCTTTAAACTCAATGTCTGTTGTCATCTATTCTTCGTCCTTTTTTTCTTTAGAAGATTTGAACACATCAATTTTCTTGAATGAGCTACTATCCTTCGGATTCTTTAATACATCATTCCTGTTGAATGTCACTTGGTCATCATTGATCCGAAGGACAAGGTTCTTTTCATGGACATCTACCCAAGATTTTTCAATGTTCAAGCATCGTATACTAAGATCTGGCGGATAATATGAGGGGTTTTCATCCTTTTCTTCATCCTCTCTCTTGATTTTTTGGTCTTCTATAAGGTAGGGTCCAGCATGGTCTTCCACTGGTTCTTCTTGTTCTTCCCTATTTCTAAGTGTGATAGCCTCATATTGCTCTCGTTGATATAATTCCATATTACTCAAAAAGTTTTCCATACTTCTCTTACAAAATTCATGGGTAAGTTGTCTTACTTGAATCTCCAGGTTGTGAATAGAAGCGGCATGATTTCCTGTTACTTGATCAAATTGCTTTTCCAGTCTCTTCTGGTTCTCTTCCATGTCTGTTAGCTTATCCATGACTTTGTCCAATTTGGAATCCCATGAATTGGACTCATCTTGCTGAAATTCAGATAGGTCTTGATGTCCCATATGAGTACTTGCATTGTTGGACCAATAGAAATTTGGGTAGTTTTGCCACCCCGGAGTGTACATGTTCCAATCAGGATCGTTACATCCCCAACCATATTGTGCCTCATTATAATTCGCAAAAGTTCCTTGCTCCCTATAATATCTATCTTCCATCATTGTTCTTTCTATTTCTTCTTGGCATCTAGCTCTTCAGATGTCTCATTCTCATTCTAAGATATCTTGTTGTATCTCTACTTTACGACCTAAACTTCTTTCTCTATTTTTTTAATTAAAACGAAAGATAGTGAAAAAGCTTTAGACTAAAGAACTAAACTAATCGCCTCCCTAGCAATAACGCCAAAAAATTGATCGAGTGTTTGATGTGTGTAAGTTTTAATAAACACCCTTGATAATCCGCAAGCGCACGTTTCATTCGCATAGTACCTAAGGTGTCGATCTCATGAGGAGGGATAATCTAATCCTAAATTCTAAGGCCAGAACTAATCGCAAAAATTCAAAATATAACGAAACTAAAATGAGAATTCAATTCAATCAATCAAAACAATTCAAGAATCAATCATGACAATAGTAATAATTCAGCAATTGCAACACAAACCTAAAAATCAACCTAAGAGAATTACCAATTGAGAGAAAGGAAATTTTACTTATCCATAATGCTAACCTAATTGATTATGAATTACCGGATTATTGGTTCTAGACAATCCTAGGGCTTATTACTCTCTCTCAAGTTATAACCATTAACCCTAAATTATAAACCCTAATCAAATTATGGAAATTGCAATCTTTCAATTAACAATCTATTTAAAACCCTAATTAGGTCCAAAGTTGTCCAATAAACTATTGGAAACCTATGCAAGATCTCTCTTCGCACAATTATCGATTTCATTTAATTCTTGTTCAATTAAATCACCTAACTTTTGTTAGCCCAATTTAATTATTTTTCATTCGATTTACCTCTCAGTTTATTACCGAATTATGCAATCACATAATTTAATCACAATAAATCCAATAAACATAAAAACAATTAGATTTCATTAAATTAAGAATAAAACTCCAAAGGTGAGTTTAGAACATCCTCAACATTTAGATCATATCATCAACTATTCAATCCAATTCTATACAATGATAAACTGAAAATAGATAGGAAATAAAATCAAAATGGATGACGGGAGGCAACAATGTCGGGAAACCTCCTGATCTGGAAAGTACATCGAGTCAGCTTCTTCTCCAATTCTCTCTTCCTTCTTCTCTTTCTCACAAAGGTTTCTTCAAGGTGGTTGATGTTAAAAGCCTTATTTTCTACCTCTTTAAATATCCTCTTATGTTTTGGGTAACCCTATGATTTTTTGGAGTCCGAAAAGTCCAAAAAATCTCTCAAAACTTGACGTTCTTGAGTTTCTGCGCGTCTGCCCGATGTAGGCCACGATTATGGACCACATCCGAGCCTTCTGTCACAATCATAGGCCATGTCCTGGGCTTCTATCATGATCGTAGCATGTGGGCCACGATTGTAGGCTAACTCTGGTACTTCTGTCATAATCGTGGCCTGTTGTGCCATGATCGTGGGCTATTATTTTGACCCGAATGTCTCCGAAACTTCTCCTTCTTTGATGTTGACCCTGAAATACTAACAAACATATTAAGGTACCTTAAAATATAATATTTAAGCTCAAAGACTTGTACTAACCCTTAAAAACACTTAAACACAAATAATTAACAAACTAACACAATTCTAACCTAAACACATGCTAAACGATTGAATTAACAATTAAATACATATCAAACTAAGCCTTAAAACATGATGCAATTTACACTTTTTAATACTATAAGCACATACAAATGACAATATTTATCTAATTAATGTATAAAATTACATAAAATAAAAAAGATTAAAGAATATATTTTTTGTACCTCAAACTCCTGATAATAAAAATTCTTTGTCGCTTGAGAGATATTCTTTCATGTATAACCCTCAAGATCTATTCTCTCCTTGAACTTGGATGAGATATTTCTAAAGCATGTTTCAGATGTAACCAACCTAATATATAAGCATTTTTAGATCATTTTCAAATTAAAACATATAACTTAATTATAAACCTATGGTGTTATTATGTACTAATGACAAACTTTTTAGAACTTCACTCACATATTGTTGACAATTATAATGTAAGTTCTTCCATCAACTTCCTTAGCTATAGGCAGGTCACCTCCGTCATCCGCAATGCTTACCCCTAATATCTCTATTAGGGTAGGGGTGGTCGATGGTGTAAGTTAGGAAGGTGATGCCTCATCTGGATGTGTAATAGCTAGATGTACAGCACCTGATTCTATAGCATCTACAAAATGTGATGCTTCACCTGGAAAACGTAATAACCTGAACCTTGGCCGCAACAAATCATGTTTTCTCTTTTATGGCATATTTTTAACATAAAATTCACATTTTATTGAATATTCCAGTAATAAAACAATATAAATTAAACACAAATAACATTATATTATTGATGCAATAATATATTTATTCATATAATATTCTATTACAAACATAAATTAATCGCTATCATCACTTAATTGTAAATCAAAATCATCATCATCTTCTTTTTCTAAAGAATTAGAATCAAACTCACGCTCCTCTTTAGATTTCTCACCCTCCTTATCCACTCTAGATGAAATTTCAACATATTCGTTATTTAGATCGCTCAAAGGTTCATTCCCGTCATATGTTACATATGCATTTATTTCATAAACATCTTCTTGAAACGCTTCACTTTCAATTCTCTTATTTTCTCCTTTTCCTTGTAATTCAAAAACACCTCAAAGTTTTACTTTGCAAACGGCCAACCAATCTGACTTATCTCGTCAGAAGCTGAGAAAAGGGACATAATACACCTGGATCGCTTGCATCGCCAACACGAAAGTTTCGAATTGTCTAAATCTTCTTCACTGGTTGATTTCAACTAGATTGTATCGAATGTGCACTTTTGTTCCAATATTACGAGTTGGATTAAACCAGTCACACTTAAATATCACACTCTATTTTATTGGCAATGCAGGGCACTCAATTTTAAGTATCTCAATAATTTTACCATAGTAATCTATTAATTCTCCCTGTATGTAAACCCCACTATTTACTGTTGCCATATTATGACCATGATATTCTATATGAAATTTGTATCCATTAACAAAATACATCGGATACCATTTGACAGTTCGTAAAGGTCTTTTCGCAAGATCATATATGAACTTGTTCTCTATTGGATTTTCTGAGGCCTACACAAAAAAAATCATATTAAATAGTATAATGTCATTTAAACACTTTCTAATAATTCAACGATTTCAATTATTGCAAGTGAAAACTTACATATTTCTAGAACCATCAAGGAAAGTGTCTTCCAACTTCTTTATTGATATCATCCTGTGTGCTTTTGGGCACTAGCTTGTGTAACCATTCCTCATATAATATAAAAGCATTATTATGTATTTTAGTTATGAACAACACTAATTTAGAAAACTCAAATAATGAATTTCAAAATCAACTTAAACTTGGTACCCAAAAGGTTGAACATCTTGATAATTCAATAAAATGTAACTATGGGCAGCCTCTATTTCTTCTTCTGTTAACATTCTTCTTGTTAAACGTCCATATGCTCATACTAGATATGTGAAAATGGATAAGTTACCATCAATATCATTATTTTCGTCTCCATTTTCATTATGAGGAACTTTTCTTTCTCTTATGTACACATATGGCTTAAAATAATGTGAACAAAATGTACTTGCTTCCTTCACTAAATAAGCATTACATATCAAACCTTCAAAGCCTTGTTTGTTAACATTTTTCTTCAATTGATGTAAAAACCTCCATTACAAATAAGGTTATTACAATTATGTAATTAAAACATGCTATAATTTTTATTTAAATATTAACTATAATTACCTCTCAGATGGATATATCTATCAATATTGAACTGTACCAGTAAGTTTAGCCTTGTATGCTAAATATACAGGTAAATGTTCCATTAAGTAAAAGAAGCTTGGAGGAAAGATCCCTTCCAATTTGCACAAGATAACTAGAATTTCCTTTTATAGTTTTTTTCATTTCATCCAACTTTATTTCAGATAATGTTAAGCTTTTGAAAAACAAACTTAATTCTGTTATAGCTTCCCAAACCTTATTAGGTAGCAACTCCCAAAATGCAATTAGAATTAGCCTTTGCATAAACACATGATAATCATGATTTTTCATCCCAAATAATTTGTACTTCCTCATGTCCACACACCTTGCCAAGTTTGAAACATAACCATCAGGAAATTTTAAACTTTCAACCATTCACACAAAATTTCCTTTTTGTTTTTGTCCAATGTGTAAAATGCTTTTGGATATTTACCGATATGAAGATCTTTATCTAGCTCATTTCTTCAACCAAAAAGTTTCAAATTAGCTTGTGATTTTGCATTGTCCTTTGTCCTCCCGTTAATGTTCATTATGGCATTGGACAAATTGTCAAAAATATTTTTTTCAATATGCATTACATCTAGATTATGAATTATCAAATTGGTTTTCTAATATGGCAAATCCCAAAAGATATTTCATTTTCTCCAACTAAAGTTTTTATTAATGCTTCTAGTTACTTTTTCAGCTTCAAGTTCTATAACTTTCAGCAACCCTAATTCATCAATCTCTTGCAATATCTCTTCACCAACTTTGTAAGGGGGAGGAGGTATTAATACCATCCTATTCTTAATAAACTTTTGTTTGTTGCATCTAAATGGATGATCTAGTGGAAGAAATTTCCTATGGTTTCCAAACCCAGATGTTTTGGCCCCGTTAGGAAGATAAAAAGCATCAAAATGATTGCCAGAATAAGATAGGCCAATTTTCTTATTGTGCTCCATCCAGACAATATAGCATATACAGGGAAATCACTAATAGTCTACATCAAAGCTGCTCTTAACAAAAAATTTTGTTTAAGAGACACATCATATGTCTCCATACCAAAATCCCAAAGATGATGTAATTTAAATACCAATAGTTGTAAGAATATATCAATTTTATGCTTTGGATGCCTAAGCCCTAGCATAATCATCGTGAAGAACATATATGCCTAATTCATACACATCTATGGAGGCAAATTATAAGGAGTAACTATGATTGTCCACGATGAATATTGTTGGCCAGATTGACCAAAAGGTTGGAATCCATTTTTCGACAATCCCAACCTACCATTTTGACTTTTAGCTACAAACCTAGAATGGGTGTTATTGAAATGTTTCAATGGATAACTCATTATTCCATCTTCCTGTTCATGTTCATTATGCTATCTCATGTGAGATACAGTAACATTAGAGACATACAGTATTTGAAGTCTCAGAGTTAGCAGGAAATAATACATTTGCTTCTAAGGTACTAATTTTTGTTTCATAGTATGCTTTCTAGGTATCAACCTAGATTGATCACAAAATTTGCACTCTTATAATCCACATCATCTCCCTAAATCAGCAGATATCCTAATTTGCAACAATCAATTTTTTCAACTAGCAAACTAAGGCCCCTAATAAGTTTTTTCATATTGTAAAAATTATCAACCATTGTATGATCAGGAGCTAATGATTCATTATACCAACCAAGAAGTTTATCAAAACTTCAATCAAAAATATGCCCTTTAGATTGTATGTTCAATATTTAAGCAATTGAAGATAATTGAGTCATTGTCTCACAATTTGGCCATAATTCTTGGTCAGATGATTTTAGTAAGTCAAAAAACTTTTTTGCATATGGGTTTGGTTCTTCTTCAAGAATTTCTATATTTTTCTGAAAGGCATAACCGGCTCCATCATAAACCATTTGGATGTAAGGATTTTCAATTACAACTATATTATTTGTTATAAATCCAATCCCCCTTCAAATCCATCCACATTTATTAACGAGTTTACTTCATTACCCCTTCAAGTGCTACAAATTAATGGCTCCCCATGTCGTGTTCATTCAAAATAATTTAGAATAAACCATTTTCTTAATAAATGGAAATTCACTTCGTCAATAGGAAGAACACGAATATGTTCACACTTTTTACATAGACATTTGATCTTTGGACCATCCATATATGCAGGTTGAGAACATGCATAATGAATAAAAGCTTCAACTCCCTCAATAAACTCAGGATTAATGAAATCATCAGGTGTTAATCGTCCATACATCTAAGATCTATCAACATTACTTATTTCTGCAAAACTGTTATTTTAAAAGTGATTGTAATAAGATATAATAATCATTACGGTAATCTTATAGAATATTTAATATTTACTTTACACATCATTAGATCCTTCATTTCCCCTGAGTTTTTACAAGTCTCTGACCATTTTCCCTCCAAATTGAAACCAACTTGTCCTACCATATAATTTCATAATTAGATAACTCAATCACAACCAATTATACCTTAGTAATTAGACAATCACCACATTCTAAGTCATAAGAACCTTACAATCATAGAATAATTTTTTTAGGAAAGATAAGACTTTCATCTTTATTATCCGTAATATATCTTAAATACCGTATAAGCAACCTACAAATGAAGTATACTTTGACTTATCGATATATTGACTTAATTGATGGACAACATATGTGAGTATCAGTCAAATAAAGCAATTTGCTAACCAATATCTTGTAAGAGGTGACATTAAGAAGTAAAAAAAGCACCTACATATTATTTTTCTAACTTTATATTAAAATAATAAGAGTGGAAATTGGTTTACAATAAATAAAATCAGTGGAAATTAAAAAAGCACTATGGTACGTGGCATTGTTAGACCAGATGAATCGAGAAAGCAAGTTCTCGTTATGACTCCTAGACTCATGGAATTTTTCACCGATAAGCCTTATGGGAGTTGTGTCATGGGTTTCCAGCCTATATACCATTATGGGGGTTTATTATGCAAAGAATTGTCTTGTCAATTACATGAATTTCTTATGTTAATATTAAGTTTGATTTAATCACCTACAAGTCCATTTACAAAGTTTGATTTTAAATAATCACTATGGTATATGACATTGTTACACCAAATGAATTAAGAAAGTAAGTTCTCACTGTGACTCCTAGGCTCGTGGAATTTTTCACCGATAAACCTCATGGGAGTTGCATCACAGGTTTTTAGCCTATATATCATCCTAGGGGTTTATTATGAAAAGAACTGCATTGTCAATTATGTGAATTTCTTATGTTAATACTAAGTTTGAATTAATCACCTTCAAGTTTAAGTCTTATGTTTCAATTTAAACAAATCCCAAAACATAAATACTTAAACAATTAAACCCCAGCCTAAAATATCGAAAATCATTGATATAGGTGAAATTGCAAAGAACAACACAAAATCAATCAAATTGTACACATTACTTAGTTGAACAACCTACCTTGATAGACAGAAAATTGCAAACTACAAAGAAGATGATTGAGGTTGAACAATTATTGACACTCTTCAACACAGAACACGACCTGCAACAAAGACAATAAACAAAAATATAAAAATTGAGGACCATACCATTGGAAAAGCTAATCTAATCACTAACCTATGAGATGTAAATGAATGAATTACATGAAAAGGAGCTTAATTCAACAAGAAGAGGTGTAATTTTTAAAGTCTCTAAGTAGGAGGAAAATTATATATAAAACCTATATAAGTGAGAATGATGAGGATGATATAAATATAATCACAAAGAAATTTAATAAATTGTTAAAGATTAAGAAAGAAAAGTAATTAAATAAGAAGAAGAAAGCATTTAAAGGCTTAATAAGATGACACTATTATTTCTTAAAGTCATGAAGCAAAAAATATTATGCAAAGTTTGTGCTTTATATCCAGTAATAATAAGCTACCCCATTACTAAATCTCTTGTGCTAAGAGTAAGAATTATGATATTAATCTTTCATATGATGAGTTAGTTGAATACTTAAAGGCTATGAGCATAAAAATAAAGAAAATATCTTCCAAGTAAAAAGAAGCTCAAAAACTCTTTGATGCATATTGATTGAGATGAGCAATTGAAATGCTACGTGTATGACCTTATATAATCTAAGAGTGTGATTACTGGCAATGAAAATGAACATGTTTATTACATGAGAATGAGGTATTGAAAAAGGAGAAATATTCTTAAAGCATCATTTTATAATTTCAATTTAGTAGGTGAAAAACTATAATGCATCTTGGGTCCCAAAAAACCTTAAATGGTAAACATGTAATTGATTACACTTATAAAAGTACATCATCTAAAGATAAGAAATTTTTTTGTAATAAAAATAATGTGCATATTGTTGAGCCATGGCCGATGTCATCATATGAGCATATAGACTCCAATTATAGGCATAAAAGCTTTAATGCTCCTATATCATCTTCTATATCTAAAGCTAAATAGTAATTCCATGTGTATATGTATGGTTCATATCCTAAACCTAGAAGACATGGTTCCTATGGTAAAAATATACAAAATTTTCATTTAAGGACACATCAAAAGAGCATGTTAACACTTCTGCATTCATATAGGCTTCTTTGTCATCAAATTTGTATGAAGAAAAGCTCATAATTAGCATAGCCTATATGAAAAATTCTTCAGAAACTTCAATAGCCCCTATTTCATCTTATAATACTTTAAAAGTAATCTTTAATTGGCAATTATACATCTAGTTCAATCAAGATATATATCTCTACATAATTCAACTAATAAAACAACCTTTCTATAAATTAATGAACCACTAAAAGAAACATTTCAGATCTGTCATAAATGTATTAATCAACATTTTCTATGAAACATCCAAAACATAGTTCTTTTCAGCACAATACATTAAGCTATGCTATTTTTTCAAGTTGAGAAGAGATTAAACATACATAATGAAGCACATATAAACGAAAATAAAAACTTGGACAACTTGGATGTAATCTCTAGTAATGTACAAAATCAACATATACTTGACCATTCTTCATTTCAACTCTTCATTTTATTGTGAATCAATCATTATGTTCAATTTTAAACCTCAATGAAAGTAATCCAAGTTATTAATAAGTTAAATTTACAAGTTTCACTTTAATCAACTATAAGACCTATAGAAATGAACACCCACTTCATTATTAAAAGCACAACTCCAATTCACAATATAGGATTAATAATCCTATTTTGACTATGTTAAATGTAACACTTGTAATCATGCCTCAAAGAAATAAAACATCAAACTAATATAATATTCACAAATAAACAAGCATGTTTCAAATTTTAGTTTAGTCATCTCTCATTTCATTTTATTTCTTAAGCCTTATAACGTAGCTCTAGATATATCAATTTCATTTCAAATCCTATGGCACCACTCTTAGCATTTTTTCCATTTCAAGGCCCTAATATTCATTCTACTTATTTTATTTTATTTTATTTTATCTTATCTTATTTTAAGCTCTGAAATTCATTCTAAATATTTTATTTTTAAGCCCCAAGATCCATCTTTAAGCGTTTCATTTTTATTCAAGTCCTATGATACAACTTCAAACATTTTCTCCATTTTAAAGCCCTAATATTCATTCTAGGGATTCCATTTCATTTTAGTTTAGTTTTATGCCTTAGGAATTACCTATAGGCATTTCAGTTTTCATTTCAAGTCTTATGAAACTACTATACCCATTTTTTTTAGATTCCAATAGTTAATATTCATTATAGGCATTCCATTTTTATTTTATTTTATTTTTCATCCCTAAGATGTAACTTTGGCATTTCAATTTAATTTTAAGACCTAATATCTATTATAGGTATTGCATTTTTATTTTCAATGCCCAGCCTTTAGGTTAGACTATAATTAATGTACAATATAAACTAATTCTAAAGGTGCAAAAGATATGCCAAATTCGTATCTATCCCCACCAATGTCATGCCATGAATGATTTGTCTCATTTAATTGCTTTTAGTTCTAAAACTAATCATATTTTACTTAATTCACCATCATCATTACAACTTTTTTTCCTAATATATGTTTTGACCTCCTGTTATTGTTAACAATTAAGATTTGGGAAACCATATACTAGTTTAATTATATATTTTCACTAAACTAACAATTTTAAGTGTTACTACAGTGCTTTTTGTTATAAAAGTATGAACAATGTATTTGAATTCTATCTACACTGTATCTGAAGCCATTTAACTTACCGTATTAAACAAAACAAATTTATCCCTTTAAGCCTTTCATCGAACACTTTATAGGCATAACAAATTCATCCCTAACTATTAACAAAACATTGGTACCTGGCATTCTTCACCAATAAGAATACATTTAGACGCACAATGAACCACTAACAACTAAAATAAACGCAGAAAACACAAAGGACATCAACCAAAACTGACCCAAACAAAAGTTTCCCTAATAACAACAAGCAAAAAAATAAAAAACCAAGTGGAAAGGAGGAATAACTAACCACGATGGATGACTAACTGAAGACAGAGATGATGATGACAGTGTATAACTGGAGAATAACAGAAGACGACGACGACGAGGTTGGAGGGAAAAAATCACAACATTTTCAGACACCTTCGACAGATGGGGAGAAGGGTTCGACGCCCTTGTTTAAACGTGATAAGGAAGCGACGTCATTTGTGGTTGAACAAACGACGTTATTTCCTTCCAATTAAAAGAACAACTCTGTTCAGATATCTAGGAGTATCGATCACATCTGGTAAGCCGAAGTATTCTGATTTATTCCCTTTGCTGGAAAAATTGAAAAATTGTATCAATGCATGGCAAAATCGTTTTCTTTCTTTTGCTGCGAGTGTTACCTTAATTGTGTCAATGCTGAACAGTATGCATCTACACTAGGCTGCCCATGTAATTATCCCGAAAAGAGTTATTAAAGAAATGGAGAGGATATTGAAAGCTTTCTTATGGACGGGTAAGCATGGAAACTGTAAAGGGGCCAAAGTCAAGTGGAGTGAGATTGTGGTGCCCAAGAAGAAAGGGGGTTTGGGTATAATTTCGATCACTCAGATGCAACGAGTACTGCTTATGAAGCTAATTTGGCAGCTATTTGTGGATAAGGAAGCCATGTGGGTCAAATGGGTGTAGATTTATCAACTCAACGGACAAAGTTTTTGGCAAATCCAACTGAGGTATGATCAGTCTTGAATTTTCAAGAGTTTGTTACAATTAAGAGAGTTGGTTTACCCTTACATTAAATGGCAAATTGGAAGTGAGGAGGCTGTCAATTTCTGGTATAATAATTAGAATGGCTTCAGCCCTCTTTGGCAGAGAAATGATTTGTCTGGCTTTAGAAATCGCTTTCCTAAGGAGGCAACATTGGCTTGGGTTGTTTGGTGGAAGGCTCAAATGCAAAGCTGCAGGTTTGGTCATATCCTTGATCGATACCTTAATGGCGTGTTGCTATGCTTAGATCAGGACAGCAGATTTGGAATGGCAATCATGCTGGGGTCTTCACAACCCAATCAGCTCATGGACTTGGCAGAGAGAGGCAGGAGGAGGTAAGTTGGGCTGATTTGGTGTGGCATTAGGTTGTAAGTCCTAGAGCTGCAGTTTTAGTGTGGTTGGCAATCAAGAATAGGCTGAGAACAAAAGATAGGTGGTTTGGTAGTTTTGATCCCATTTGTGTGATGTGTACACAAGCCGAGGAGAGTCGAGACCACTTGTTCTTTGCATGTGAGTATTCTAAAGTGGTGTGGAGTCGCATTTTGCATTTGCTTGGTAGAATTCATTCCTCCTATGAGTGGAGTGAGGTGTTAGCAGATATTATTTGGGAAACTCGACCAGGGAGGCTAGATAGTCTCATAATCAGGACGGCATTTCAGTTGGTGATTTACCACTTATGGAAGGAGAGGAATCGTAGGATCTATAAGCAGTAGGCAAGACATAAATATGAATTAGCAGATAGCATAGTTAACGTGATTAGAGAGGCTCTCGTTGCCACTGGAAAACATGAAGGCATTTGTTTGGCAATGAGACGGAGATGGCATAATTAGATGCTGAGGTTGCTTTTGGGTTGTTAATAGGCAGTGGCTTTAGAGTAATTGTACCATTTTTATTTTCCTTTAATCAGGATTGTAAATTGTAGTTTTTTACATTTGTGCAATATATTTTATTAAAATTTCAAAAAAACATTGTGGCATCTGCATTCATAGACGTAGATGATACTTTTCTTTCCTGATGTATCACACTAATATTTGTTCACATGCGGTCAATTTGGAAACAAATTGGATTTACTATCATGTTTAAAATTTTTTAGTTCAATTGAATTATTGATAAATAAGAATCTGGGGTGGACAAAAAAGGTATATAAATTATCAAGTGTATAGGAGCTATATAAAAATTAAAAATCTAAAATTCAATTCCAAATCCTCTGATCTCATGCATGAGCCAAAGAATTGAAATTTATTTGTTCCAACACACCTTACATATAATACATCTAATTTCTTGAGCCAGTGGCATTTGAAATTACCAGCCTCTTGTTAAGCATTTATTATAGTTTATTTTGTCTCAGTGGGGACATTGGACACACCGTGGATCCTCTAACTTGAAAATGAAACAAAAGAAAAAAGATGCAAGTTTCCATTTTCTACTTGTAGTTGAGTACGTACAATAAATTTGGCAGAAGCAGAGGCAGAGGCAGAGGCAGAGGAGTTATTTTAATTTTCTTTTTATGTTACAAAACACATACATTGTCTGCTTCATGCCTTTGTCTTTTGAGTACTAGTTAAAGGACTCGCAAAAATTTGGGATCCCGATTAACGAAACCACCTTCTTCCATTACTAGTGGACTTCAGCTTGAGGACCAGTTGCTCGCGTTCAGCTTCAACTTCTGCGTATTTAAGGCTCATGTGGAAATAGCGCTCACGAATATCCTTCAACTCTAGCTGAAGTGATGATATGTCGCCGTGATAACCATCTCTTTGCAATCCATCTTCGGTCGACAACACTTTGAGATCAGTTGACCGACTGCCTCCCTCAGACAACAAACTGAAACATAACATTTTAGCATTACTAACACCTTTCCATGTACTAGTTATACTGATGTTTATGTTAGATAAGTAAAAAGCGGTTTTAGGAAACCAACACACATGAAAAGTATTGGATGAGGTATTTATACAAGAAATCGTGGTGAAAAATGTTTAAACTGATTTAGTGAAGAAACAGATATCTATTGGTCACAGAAACAATGTAATTGTACCCACCTTTTAAGCTGAGTTTTATACAGATCATTTGCCTCCAATGCCTCGGCAAGTTCAATTTCAAGTTGCTGGATCTTTGACAAGGGCTCAGTTCCGCTAACTAGCAAGCTCCCAGTACAATGATTAGATCTGGAATCAACCTGAAACACACAAAAATAAAAAGCAGAATAAATCCCACTTACCGCTGTTGTTATGTATCAGAAAAAGAACCATTTCCGAAAATGTTACTTGATTTCATCTTCTTTTTTGTTTGAAACTTAGTCTCCCCATCATTAATTAGTGAAGACAAGAAAACAAGTTATTGAAGTAAAGGCAAACTACGCTAATACTCTGGTTTAAATTGCAAGATAGAACAGTGGATATTGACCTGATTTGAATCACCAGAGGTAGGCGTACTCATGGAATTAGTTTCAAAGCAAATAGAAAAGCTTGAAACAGTGGTCCTATTCTGATCTTGTTTCACTTCTTTCCTATCGGTTGGCTCCTCTGCAAAAGCTTGAGCTCTCTTCCGACTCTCTTGCTTCTCCTCCTCCAGGTGTCTTATCCTCCTTTGGAGTTCATTATTTGCTCTTTTGACACGTGCAAGCTCATTTTTCAGTTCAGCATCTGCAGCACCTAATGCTTCTCTTGCAGTTAGATCTCCTTCCAGCCGCAAAACCTTTTCCTCAAGCACAACTTTACTACGTTTGCAGTCCTCTAACTCAGACAAAGCCTTCTGCATGTCGATAAGCTTCAGTTCTAACTGAAATTTCTGAGTTTTTTGGGCTTCATAGTCTCCTGATAAACTCTGGAGAGAACCTTCAATTTTTTTATTTTCAAATTTGGCCTCACTAAGTGATCCCTTGAGAGCCAAAATTTCATCTTGAAGAACCACTGTTTTCTCCAACTGCAGCTTAAGGTTGGATATTTCGTCTGTTAGTTTTAGCCTCTGATATTCAGAAGTTTTAAGTTTTAATTTGAGCACCCTAACGATGCCTTTATACTTCTCCTCGCTGGATTTCACATCTTCCAACAATTCCAATAGCTTTTCATGGTCAGCCATGAGAACTTCTTGGTTTTGTTTGGAAACTGCCAGCTCATCTCCAAGTGCTTTCAGTTTTGCTTCTGATTCGATTTGGATGGTACTGAAGTTGATCTCAGATACCTTAAGTTTTCCTCGGACTTCATGCAGCGAAGCTTCAAGCAAAGCTTTTTCTGCACATAAACTGGACATTTCTAGTACAGCATCTGAAGTTGTTCTTCTCTCTTCATCATGGCTGGCAGATATCTGTTCAGTGAGATCTGCAATCTGTCTTTGAAGTTTCTCAACTTCAACCATCTTCTCCAAGTACATCTGATTCAATAGGTTCTCCTCTGTAACCATTTTCTCCTTGTATCGCCTGTTCTCATCAAGAAGTGTGTCTAATTCTATGTTAAGGGCTTTCTCTTTTGATGCAACTTCTTCCAGCATTGTGGTGTATTTTTCTTCTAGAGCTTCAACTCCCTTAACCATATTAGAAAAGACCTTCTCTGATTCTTTCAGTTCAGCTTCCAAGACAGTGCAATGTTCATATAGCTCAACATTTTGATTTTTGAACTCTATGTTTGACTTTTGAAGCAAACTACACTCTTCAATTAAACTTGCAGCTGTAGATTGTAATTTGGCATTTGCGATCTTCAGATACTCGCACTCTTCTTGAGCTTCTAGCCATCGCATTTGCATCTCCTGCAACTTGTACTTCATATCAGCTTTCTGAGCCTCCAACTCACCCTCCAGTCTCATTACGTCCTCCTTGAAACTTGCAACACAAGATTCTGAATTCTCTAAGTCCAAACGGCTTGACTCCTTCACATCAGTTAAATATCTTAATTGTGATTCCAAGCCACATATTCGCTCCGCCAACTGTACATTTTCCTTCTCTAGTTCAGAGAGGTGATTCTCAACCTCCTTTTCACTGTGTTCCAACTCTGACGACTTCCTTATAAGATTATTTTTGGATGAAACATGGGAATCCAAGCTGCTATTGAGGACCATCATTTCACTGTGAAAATCATCCAAGCATTTAAAGGCCATTTTGCTTTCTGTTGCCATGGTCTCGATCTTTTCCTCCAACTTCATCTCATTCTGAAAACTGGAAACATGAGTCTTCAACTTGCTATGGCAATCCTCCTCTTCTTCCTTCAAAAGAATATCAGATCTAAGCCTGTCTGTCTCGTAAATAATTTCCACTGGCTCGTGACCGAAACATGAAGCTTCAGGTTTTGATTCTGTTTGCTGATTTTCTAATTCAGGATAAGAAGTGCTGAGAGGTTTCTCCTTTAAATCATAATCCTCAAGTTTCCTGAGGTTAGTTTCGGTCTTTGACACTACTTCCCTGATTTCTGCACTTTGATCAAGCTCGTCAGCGGATGCGGTATTTTTCACTTCAAGCAAATCCTTTAGTTCAAGAATGCTGTCCAAAATAGCCTCGCCTTGCTCTTTATGACCAAGCAAAGCAATCTGTGACTTCCTTAAACTATACGTATTTTCAGCATCTGTAGGCAAACAACCACTGTATTGTTGCATCTTTACACAGGCTATGCATAACTGTATCTGCTCATCTAAATTCGACAACAGTTCAGTCATCCCAACAAATGCATTTGATTCAGAAATTTTGGGTTTGCTGCAGGTTGCTTCATGGTCGTTGTCAGTCTTAGTTTCCTTTACTTGGAAGCGTTCTACTTGCTTCAGTGCAATCTCCACTTCTGGTTGCTTTGTTAGGATGCGATATTGACAGAGTTCACTGTCAAGGTAACTTGCTTCTTCCTTGGATGCCTGCAACTGAAGCTCCAGATCAGTACACCTTTTCTCCAGATCAATGCATTTAATCTGCAAATGATCGGCAGAAAGATCCTCAATGAGGATTTTCTTTTGGTTCAGATCATTTTCAAGCATGCATATTTGGGATGTCAGTTTGCTCACTTCAGATTCAGCAGTAGAAAGAGAACCAATCCTCCGAATCTCATTGATTGAAGATTCAGAAGATTTACATGATGGAAGATTCAAAGTTGATTCTTTGAGCTTAACAAGAAGCTGCAGATTCTCTTCTGTTAGCTCGTTGCATTCTCTTTCAAGCTCCTCTATCTTCTGCTTCAAGACTTCAATATCTTTAATTGGATTACAAGCTCCACTTTCTACAGAGGCATTAAGACCTGCGGATAATTTTGCTTCCAAATTGATAATTTCTTCTTCTTTTGCTATTAACTTATTTTTCCATTCTGATTCCAACTTCATTAGAGTCTGAGCTTTCAAGTTTCGATCAAATTCCAACTCAAAAATTTTGTCCTGAAGAGATTTTTCCAGAAACTTCATCCGATACTCAGAACCATTTTGTAATTCTTCTAATTGCGTCTCCTCTGGTTCAAAGTATAAGGATGATTCTTTTTCTAGATGCTCAACAGAGGTATTCTCTATGTTTGGATCAAAAGTGGCACTTGTGAGATTATCTCCGAATACTTCCTTGTTTAGTATTGTCTCCTCATTATTTTCAATTCGACGGCCTTTATTTCCAGCATCTTCATATTTGGAATGCATGTTTAACAAATCAGCAATTTCCTTTTTCTGTTTCTCTATGGTATCTTCAAGTTCTTGAAGGATGGAAACAAGTTCAATGTTTGACTCCTGGGTTCTCTGAAGTTGTAAATCCAAGTTTACGTTGCACTCTTTCTGAAACTTTAATTCACTTTCCATTTCCTTTAGAAGATTATCCATTTCTTTCTCTTGGACCTTCTTATCGTCTGTGGCTGATCGCTTCCCTGCTACACCCTCCAACAAGACATTCAGTCGCTTATTTTCTAGCTTCAGGTGATCACATTCTAAGCATGACTCTGAAAGCTTCATTTCAAGACTTGTCTGACGCTCTGATTGGTCTGATAAATCCTTCTTCAACCTTTCCAGATCAATCATTAGCTTTTGAGCATTTTGTTCCCACATACTAGCTTCTGCCCGTAGCTCCTCTATTGTAACTTCTGCTGCTTCCAAATCTTTATATGAATTAGAATTCTGCAAGGGTGATGAAGCAACAGTACGTGATACCCAATTGATGTCATCTTTCTGATTCCGAAGATTGCTTCGAGCGATTGAAAGTTTTGAATTAAAAGATGAGAGATTTGACCTAGAAGAGCCATCGAAAGAATAAGATCCTGCAACAGTACTATCTTGGGAGTTGGAGCCAGTTGAATCTTGTCTTGCAATATGAGTCTTAGCAATGATGTTGAAGTCATGGGAACAGGTTTCTCTGCTCAAAGAACCATCCGTCGAGTCAAAGCTAAAAGGGGATGCTGATACAAACAAGTCCTGTATCAAGGAGTAAGTTCTTTGTTAACTGCATTAAGGAACATAGAACAATAAAAGTGTAGAAATTTTAAGTGCTACCAACTAGATAAAGAAGTATCTCATCTTAATTCGAACGTATAGTGTCCAATAGCACCGTTATAGTGTTTATAAAATGAAATCACAAATATCTTAAATGGAACGATAATGTGGAGTGACATAAACACATCTTATTACTAGGCAGAACCTTCTGATGCAAATGGAGTTCATATGACTGAAATCAAAACATAACTTGCAAAAAGCTCATTTCTACATGGGCAAACCCTTGTAAATCTCTTATAAGAGAGGTACAGTGGTAGCAACCAGTAAGCAGACCTCTGATGCAAATGGAGTTCATATGACAGAAATCCAATCATAAATCATAAAATTTTGATTTCAATTTAAACATACCCTTTGTAGGTCTCCTGTAAAAGATGTACTATGGAGAGGGTTACTAGATGAGGATCCAAAGCTTCTTTTGGATGAACTATTAGAAGCTTCAGATTTACTTTCTGTCTCACCATCCCCAATGTTTAGATCCTCAATACTGGAAGTTTTGTCTTCAGACTGTTCCTCCCTTCAAAATATATTCCAAAATCTCTAAGAACTCAAAATGAAATAGTTCCACAACAGTTTAAGGTCTTGCATTGAATTGCAAACCTGAGTTCTGCTTCAGTTGTTGGGCAATCATCTGTTGGTGATAGGCACTGAATTTTAAGCTGAAAAACAGATGTAAAGTTAAGATGTTTTATGCCAAAGCAGGTTTGACGAGGAATAACGTTTAACTCATTGAGAGTCCGTGGTCACTATAATAGCTACATACTTGAACAGGTGGAAATTGTGTTGGATTATAGAAATGACTACATTCTTACTTTTAAGATGGTCCCATGAGAACACTTCTTCAATGGCAATGAAACAGGAAGAGCAGTTTTTGATGCCTTGTAGCTTGCTAAATTGACTATAGCTTCCCCAAGGGCGCCAGATTTAGCTGATCCCTACATCAATAATATCATTCCAAGTTAATTAGAACTGAAATAACAACAATTAAACGAATAGGCGATCTATACCATGGCAACAACAAGCTTTTGTAGGTGTTCTTCATTCTCTTTGGGAGCATCATGTTGGGGCATCCATATAGACTCTGACAAAGTTTCAGTCCATCGACAACTTCCATTCTTCACTATCGCTTTCCCCGACTTGACGAGGGCCTTCCCGGTTTCCACAGAAATTATAGATACAAAGAGCTTGTCCCATCCTTTCGGTACCTGCAGTTACCAAAGAGCAATGAACATAAATGATTCACAATGTTCAATTTAATATCTAATTACATTTCTCGTCGCTAAAATCTAGTGAAAACGTTTATAAAAAGCTCCACGTCTTCCCATTTAACATTTATAAAATAAATGTCCAATAGCAGGTCTACTACCGCACAATTTCGGATCGAATCATGAAGAGTTCGAAAGGAACCAATAATCCGACACGGTTTATCATCACTTCACTTGTCTCCAAAGCGAAAAGCACGGAAAGATGAAAATGCAGCATCGTAATACACGTATATAATCACATTACAATTCGACCAAACAGAAAAAGAAAAGTCGGGAGAAATACAGAATAATATAATACTGCAAGACAAATTTCAACAGCAGATTCAGAAGCGTTACAGTGAATTCAAGAAATCGAATATGAAGAATTTATAATAATCAAAATGTCTAAACCCTATACAAACATAATAAGTACATGTGTGGAGGCATGCGTGTCGAGGAAGGTGAGACCTGAACAGCTTGCAAGTTAGAGAAATGGAAATCAAATTTCTCCCCGAGCTTTGTTTTGTGCTTGCTCAACCTGAACATTTCTTCTTCTCCTTCTTCTATATCAATTCTTTGTGTTTTTTCAGTTTCGTTTCGATCCACACTTCATTGGTTGGTGTTTGGCATAGCAGACAAGAGAGAGAGACTGAGAATAGTAGCGTTCGTTTGTTTGCAGGGGCAGTGGTTTCATTTATTTGTTTGAATTTGTCGTTTGTATCCCTGATTTTCATGGTATTTATTCTCCTCCCCCATTCTTTTAAATTATTTCTCCCATACTCCCGCCGTTTTACCTAAGATATTTTATAAATCCCAGCTGAGCTGACCTCACCTCACTGACTTTTTCCTGTGGATTTTCCGATAATTATAATCTGTGAGACATATTTACTGACACGTAAAAGTCAGAAAAGAAAACTCCGTTGAACTCTAGAGATTCCGTCTCCTCCTATTTACTTTTTTTTCACGGTATCATTCGGTAGCATTTCCTTTTCTTTTCTTCTCTCTTTACTTTCCTACAAAGTCATTGTCATTTTCATGTAGGCAAAGAAAGAACGACCATACCTTGGAGGTTTAAAAATTAAAACAGTTACCTATCCAATATTTCAGTGCCAGATTTTACTAATATCATCAACCATATCGGTAAAAATGTTATTCCAACAAAAATAATTTAACACCAATCTCTATTTCCACCCATTTTTCTTGTGTTTTAATGTTTTGATATTGCATTATAATAAGAAGATGCGATTGTGCTGTAGAACAACTCTGGCCACCTACTTTATCCCATCCTGTAGGAGTGCCCAACTTACTTGTGTAGAAAAGAAGAAAACATGGAATCTAGCGGGACACCAACTTACTGTTTGGATTGTTTTTAAAAAAGTTAAAAAAAAACTTCTACATAAAAATTGAATGAGGAATGTTTTATCAATTTTTTTAAATAAAAAGCTTGTATTAATCGTTTGTGAACTGCCTTGAAGATGAGCTCGTGACGGATAAGGATAAATGGTAATAAGGACTAAGGAGCCTTAAGTACACACAGTAAGTAAGGCCAAGCTTTTGGCGGCCAAAGATACTTCTCATGTTGTTTAATGGAACATTTGTCCAAGGTATTGGATCCAAAAATCTATCAACCAATGAAATGAATCCAAACCAAAGCCCCTAGTTCCTAGTTCCTACTAAATTTGGTCATCATTTTTTCTCCTGTTTTTTTAAACTAAATCACGCAATCAAGATTCCTTATCTGTTCTATTTCACATGAAGGAATTCTCTTTATCCTTTCACATTTTATATTCACTTGCTTTGTATACTTAAATCTGTTCTCTGCTCCCATAAACTAGGGTAATTCTTCTTTTTGGCAAATCTCTGTCATCCAAACGTAATCTCCAGTCCAAACGGTCATAAGATCGCACATGGATGACTTGGTAAACTATCATAAGGTAGGCCTCTTGTTTCAAAATTTTTTTAAAACACACACGTAAGTTACAGAGCTATATATTATATTTACAACATAACAGATATGTATGCAACCTCAGGCTCGAAAGTGTTATGACCTGAAAACATATAATATATATATATATATGCATGAAACGGAATATGAATTTTACAAATGAAAAGATACTTGTATTCTTTCACTACAAATAAAAATTATTAATATTAAAGTATGATATTATTGTCGTTGATAATAATTAAATACTATATAAAAATTAAGATAATTTAATTTTATGAATTAATTAAGAAAATAATTTTATTCTAACCTCTTATGCAATATTAATAAACTGAAAGTAGAAGAGCAATTGTGACCGTTTAGATCTAGGGCAGTATAAAAATCCGGCAGCTTTTCAGTGTGGACTTAGCGAGAACTCGCCAACTTGGTTGCCTGTTTGTTCAATTTGATAACCGTTTCAAAGTTCAAACATACAATTTAAAAAAAAAAAAAAAGAAAACTCCTCCACCTTCTAGAATTTATTTCTAACAATTATATACTAATTTATATTTTACGTTGTTACTTAAATTTTTTTTTAATCTTATCTCTCTATTATTCCCTTTTAACGTGTATTCATTCTCTTGTTGGTATTGTAACATGAGTTGTTTCTTTCTGTCTGAGTATTCATGGGCATAGTTTTTATCTCTTTAATTCTCTATCTGTACGCATAATAATTTATTTAAAAATATTAAAAAAATCATTAACGATTATTTTTTAAAACTCTATAATGACATTTAGACCTGTTCATACATCTCTAACATTATTTCAAAATGATGTAATTTTCTTTTATCTGGTTGAAGTAAATTTTGATACTCAATTCATGTCAGATCAACTTTCTCCTAATCTACCAAGTTGGCAGTAACTTCCGTTATCATTCAAACGGATGTGACGCCATGTGCTTGGCTTCTTTTCAGATTCTAAGATTTAATGTTCAGCCTTTCACCTGTCAAAATAATGGACAGAGGAAATGATTTTGCTTCTGCTTGTCGTCAATATAAATCCCAAATATGTGTGACTGTCCAGCAGTTGTCGAGGGGGTAGGGGTGCTAATCGTCTAGTCAGACTTTTGCTTGCTTACCTACTTTTGATAGCCTTACTCCTCCTACGTGCCCTCTGAAAATAAACTATTACAATTCGTTTCACTTGCACTTTTTTACGTTATGTTGCATTGTTGTCTTTTTTCTTTTTTTTTTTTGCAGTTTGTGCCCAGTCTTAACTTGAAACGGCAGTAAAACTAACAGTTCTCCTGAGCTTTCTTGACCTTTTTATTTATTTATTTATTACAATCAAGGGATAACAACACTTTTACAAACAGAAGGAATAGAGATTATGGAACAGAAGATTTGGGTGGTAAAACTAATAGTCTACAAATTCGGGTACAAGTTTAGTTCACATACGATCCAACACCTAGCGGTCTTCACTTCTTAGAAAAAAAGTGGCCTAGATATAGTCTTCGGCCTGAAATAGTAGGCCTACGAAGGTATTCAAGATGCCTTGCTTGGGTCGCATTCATTTCTTCCATAGAATATGCAAATAACAAAGATGAGGCCTTTCAACAGAGAAGATAGCAAAGTCTCCCAAGTTCAAACTTCTGGATAGGAAGACTAGTTTCAAGTCAAACCCGGTGCTTTAATACTGAGGTTCACTGAAATTAATTGCCCAAGATTATTTTTATGCTGGTTGAAACTTTAATATTTTTAGCATTAACATTTTAAATAAGATAATTATTAAATGTTCAATAGAAATAAAATTCCAACATACTTCCTTTAAACAAATATTAATTACTGCATTTGTAATAAGGATAAACAATAAAGGCTAACAACACTAAATTAGTTGACCCTTATAAAATATTTGATTAAAAAGTTAAAAAATATATTATTTAATAATGTAAGGCTTTCAATATTGAAGGTATCAAAAATTCGTATCATGTTTGGCATATAACTAACACAATCATGCGGATATAATAATCTTATTAACATGAATGAGAAAATAGAATGTGACAAAAAAAAACAATAACACGTACATGATCTATAATATACTATGTTTCATTTGTCAGTCTCAATTTCTCAAAATTTTATATTAAATTGCAATAGAAAAACATGTTTTTTTAAGACATGATAAACTACATTAAAAAAAAACTCTTATAGGATTAAAAACTCCTATATTTTATAAACTTGTCAATATCTCAATATACTTGAATGTGTCAAAAGACGTAAGATCAAAGTCAGACTGTATATATGCCTAATAACCTATAATATGTTTATTATTGATACAAATCTAAAGACTTTTACTTGTATTATAACATTACAAACCAATATGTATGATTGAGGATAAAATGATGATCATCAATATGTATAATCAATTCAAGACTTTTACTTGTATTATAACATTACAAACCAATAGGTATGATTGAGGATAAAATGATGATCATCAATATATATAATCAATTCAATCGTAATATATGAAAACGTAACTATATCATGAGCAAATACATGATGATCTCTAGCTAATAGTGTTATAAGAATTCACAACACCCATATTGTAATCATGTCTCTATAAAATGGTTGGACAAAGACCTTTAGGTAGAAGATCAACCAAAATATGTTCAGTTAAAAGGTCCTCTATTATGATGTCACCCTTTTCTACAAGTTTCTTTATGGTCAAATGTTTAACCTTCAAATGCTTAGATCTTATGATATTAATATTATTGTTATTGAATAACACTATAGAAAGATTATCATAGTCAATTGAATGGGTCTAGCAATTGAGTCAACCACAGATAGCTCATAAATCAAATTTCTTAACTAAACTACCTATGAAGCAATCTTGTAGCATACAATAAACTCTACATGCTTAGGCAAACAGGTCACAAGTGTTTACTTGACAATCTTTTATGAAATGACACTATTTGGTAAAGATAAAAATATAACTTGATGTGGACTTTTTGTCATTTGGATATATAGCAATATTAGAATTTGTGTATCCAATCATATCTAGTTTCTCAACCTTCCTATATGCTAGTATATAATCCTTTGTTCTTTTAAAAATATCCTAAAACCTGCTTTATTGTATTTTAATGGTCTATCAATGATGCAGAAAGTTTAAAATTCTTTATATTAAACTTTTACAATACATACTCAATATATGAGATGTAATAAAATTTGAGATTTATCGTGATGAATCTGAATACTAAATAACCAATATATGCTATCCAAGTTGATGAACATGATATAATAACCAATATTTTTTGGTCAAATGCAAAGATGAGAGCAGATTATTCAAATTTTGGTAATGTAGTTTGCTTTGACACAACTTACAGGAAGAATAATAAAGGTCATCCACTTGCATTATTTGTAGGTGTAAAACATCATAAGCAGACTACACTTTTTGGTGTTGGATTGTTATATGATGAGAAATCCCTTATGTTTGAATGGTTATTTGATACTTTTTCAAAAGCCATGTATGATAAAAGATCGAAAATTATTCTTACAGATCAAGATGCAGCAACAACAAAGACTCTAGAACTAAGATAGCCTGAAACCCATCATCGCTTATGTATTTGGCACATTTATCAAAATGTCGTCATTCATTTTAATGGTGTTTTCTCTCAATCAGAGATTTTGCTAGAGATTTTAGCTCATGCATATATGATTTTGAAGAAGAGGAAGATTTTGTAAATGCATGAAATAAGATGTTGCGCAAATACAGATTGGTTGAAGACAATGATTGGTTGAGGCGTATGTTTGAGACAAAGGAAAAATAGGCTTTAGTATATGGAAGACAAATGTTTTGTGTAGACATGACAACAACACAAAGAAGTGAGAGCATGAATAGTGTTGTAACGAGATATGTCACTTATCAATACAATTCTTAGAGTTTTTTCATCACTTTGAAAGACTCTTTTATTGATTTTAAATCAAGTATTCCCTTATTATTGTATCCAATTGAAATTTTAAAATATGCAGCAAGTGTTTATACTTATGAGGTGTTCAAGTGCTTTCAAAATGAGTGGTGTAAGTCTCATGATTCTTGTATTGAAAGTTTTAGGGAGTTTGGATCAATCGTAAAATCTCAACTTACTCCTCATAAAAAGAGCTATTACCATATAGTTACTTATCATTCATCAAATGAAAAAGTTGATTGTAGTTGTAGAAAATTCAAGTTTGATGGAATTTTATGTTCTCATGTTTTGAAAGTTTTACTGTGAAAAATATTATGGAGATCCCAATTTAGTAACTACTAAAAAGGTAGATATGTAAAGAAAAACTTGGATTCGTGGGAGCTGAAAATTCAGGAATCAACATAAGCAATTTGGATTCTAAGATATGTAAAAGTATGGGGTATAAAGAATTGTATGACTATATGTTCAATTGGTTACAAAAGTAGCTGAGAGTGAAGAGACTTACAAAATTGTTAAAGATTTCATTTTGAAGTTAGAAGTTATGGATGCTAGACTACAAAGTAATGGATCAACTGTCCAACACTCGAATGTGAACTCCAATGTTAGATTACAAGGTGAAGAGATGGTTCAATATTCAAGTATTATAACAAACCAAAATGAGATTGAAATTCGTGAAAATAGTGGTATTGGAATTAAAGGAATCAAAATCAAGAAGAAAATTATTTCAGGTAAGAGATTGAGGGATGGCTTGGAGAAGGCTTTGAAAACAAGAACATCTACCAAAAAAAGTTAAGACTCCAACAAATCTTACAATTGTAGCACCCATTTAATCTTGAGGTTTTATTTGTAAATTTTTTAATTCTTGAATTCCATGTCCCTTATATAATGATATTAATTTTTTTCTATTTTATAGGTGAGACAGGGCATAACAGAAAACATACAAATTGCTTCAACAAATATCACAGCCTCAGCACTAACATTATCATTTAATCTTGAGGTTTCATTGAAAGAATTTTTATATTCTTGAATTTTATGTCCCTTATATAATGCTATTGTTTTTCCTTAGTTTGGGTGAGACAAAGTATGAGAGAAAACTTTCAAACTACATCAAATCAATATACAATTCCCTATCAACGAAACAATCAATCTGAGGTTTGATTAGTATTTTAAACTACACCAGTCATTTGTTATTTAATTTCTCATTAATTTCTTATTTTTTTTCAATATGCAAATCAAATGCAAAGAACTGAGATTTGTATTGATAACTTAAATATGGTTCAAATTCACCATCCATATTATTTGTCTAAACAATTTTTCTAGGTATATGTTTACTTTCTAATAAAAAAGATTCAATGTTTTAACAATTAGTCGAATTATTTCGGTTATATACGTTTTAACTTTTTTTTATGATAGCTTGTCTCTGCCAATTCAAGTCAAACAAATTTTGTTGAAGGTGTTCCATTTTCTATGGACATGATCAACTCCAATTGGTATTTATCTTTTTCTAGAATAATATTAATAATGACATTCGGTTTAGTAACTTATTTACAATTTACTAATGATACTATTTTTTTTATGATTCTTATAGGCACAACAACCACATGGTGTAAGCGATGTGATAATAAATAACTCACGATAAAACAGTAATGTTCATTATGATAGTGCGGATATAGGTGGTTTTGTTGAGACATTTGATTGTCTGCTTCCATGTCCATGAGGCATGTTTTGTAAATATAAAGTGAAAAGAAAGTTGAGTGTTTAAGTTAATTTGTGTATCTTTATCGACAAGGTGCATGTTTTGTTTCTTACTGAAAATTGGCAATTTCTTTCTTATACTCTCATTATTATGTAATTTTTTATATACTCATTATTATGTATTGTCTATAAATGACGAATCCTTATATTAAAATATATTTTTATGCTAAAGTACGAAATGTTTAATTCTTGAGATTGTCATGAAACTTCTAACAATGATATAGACAAAAAAAACGAACATTGAACTTCTAATTTTTTTCAGGGATGACATTGTGGCAGAAATTATTAGCAAAAGAGAAAATGTAAATAAAGTTATAATGTAAATGAAGTCGTGAGAAACTCATGGTGGAATGGAAAATAAAAAAACCAACTTATATACTGTTGGCTCCCGTTACCGGAACCCAACTCTTAAACCTTCTTGTCTTGATACCTCGAAGGGTTATAAAAATTTTTTTTTTTGAACTTATAAAGACATCATCAATGCATTTTCGTTCTCATAGTGTCCCAAAATTCACTCTCAAATTGTTCAATAGTGCGCCCATACAAAAACAGTCACTAAGCTTGAACTCAGTTCGCTTGCTTGTGAACAGAATTGGGAAAACTTAAAACCTTAATTTCAATTTGATTTCTTCATGGGAATCATAGCTCTAAGTC
>JAOSBL010000212.1:17989727-18010992 GCA_027568915.1 Erythroxylum roraimae
CGCTTTATACATAAATAATTGCCAAATAATCATCGATAATTACTCGTTTAATAGTCTTAACTTACAGAAAGTTTCGGGGTCCAACATATACAAATGTGTCTTCATAGTTTATAATCTTGAAAGTACCATTTTTTAAAACATATCAACACTAGTCAGTTTTGATAATAAATCACAGTCTATAAGTATAATTGTTGCAAAGGATCTTTGGATTCATAAGTTAAACAATTCTAATTCAAGTGTTGGCTTCGGTTATGAGATATTTGGTGAAAAATAAGGTCTTAAGTTGTAAGAACAATATGTCCCATATCACAAGTAATATTGTATGCCCACTTTCTATAAATACTAGTACTATCCTTTATGTTTGTGCATTTATGTTGTATTTTGCTTTAATTTATGTATGAGATCTTGAGCAATCTAGCCCAAAAACAATTGTCATTCAGTGCAAGCCTATAATTTTCATGTGGTATGATTCTTTTAGTTTTCTTTCCTTGAAGATAATGTTTGCATATAAACGTTCAGTGAATGGTGAAAGCTTCAACACCAAGTTTAAGAGTAAATGTAACATTGAATCAAGGATAGTTTAAGATGTAAATTTATATTCGTAGATGATGAAGAGCCTAACAGTAATGGTGAAATAATAGCAGCTCTTGATTTTGTGGAGCCTCTACAGAGGGTGAAGCTCCTCTATTTGAGGAAGTTTTGTTTTCTCGATGGTTTGGAGACTGTGTGTTTGGTTTAAATTATAATTTTTATAAATAAAGTCAATTCTTTCTTCGTAAACTTCAACTATAATATCTGTATTAGGCCTAAATTCATTATTTTGGGGTATGCACTAGTCTTTGGTCAAGAATGGAGTAAGGTGTTAAAGGTGGGGGCAGCTCCACTCATGCTCTAAATATCAGATAATTAGTTTTTTTTATAAAATTTATACAAATAGCATGTCATTACTACTTAATGTGCTTTGGAATAAAAACAATATACCTTTTTTTTTATTCGAGGAAACCCCGTAGGCAGGCTAAGTGGGCACACCTCTCCGAGGGCCCAACTAGCACACCACCTCACAAGCGGGCCAAGCGGGCGCATCCCATCATTGAGGGCTCAACTAGTTCTCCACCTACAGGTAAAACCCTGGTAAAAACAATATACAATAGACTTATTTTTATAAATACATTATTTATTTAAAATATTAAATTAAAATTAAAATTTGACTAATTTTGATAATATTCTAAACAAAAATGGTTGAATAGGACTATTAAATAATAATTATGTAAATTTGATTAAAATTTTTGCCTCAATTATGTTTTTAATTAGTGATTCCAGTTTAGTCTTTTGTTCAAAAAAAAAAAATCGACTTAGGATTAGGAAAGAGTAAGATATGGACTTTGAATTAGTAAAACTTGGAGCATTGATTTACCTAGGCACTGGAACAAAATAAGAAGGCTTGAATTTATCGAACCTCATCTGCAACACAGCTCTGTTTCCTTTTGTTAGGGTTGTTGACTACAAGAGAATATACCAAAGTTTGTGAAAATCCATTTGTGCATCTGAAAATGGTGATAATATCCTAGAACACAAGCGTTCATATCTTTGTTTTCCAAACCTGTGTCCTTGATTTAAGTCGAGTACCAGCTCATGCAAGAACCGCGTTGCAAAGGATACATACATATATTACATAATAACAGCTGGATTTTCTGCTGATACTGTCCACAAAATTTCAAAGCAGATTACCTTATGATTGCATCCGTCAATTAATGCTTGAAATTCGCTCCATTATCTTTTTCTAAGCACCTTGTACATAATTAAACAGTCAGCTCTTAGAAATAACTTCAAATTGAAGAAAAAGGAAAGGTTTGAATGTTGAAAATTGGAATGAAGCCAAAACTAAAACAGTGAAAAGTACACAGAACTTTACTTTGTTTAGCAGAAACTTATGAATACAAATTTTTAACCAAGAGCAAGGGTCAAGCATGCCCTCCAACAAGTACAAATTGCCAGCGACTACTCTTTAATACCCGATCTTTGTGCACGAACATATAAAACGGTTCCAAAATGTCAATCTTCAATGAAAGCGTTGAAAAAGACAAAATGGCCCTTAAAGATTCTTTCTTGCCATGTACAAAGCCCAAAACGAGATACAAATAATCTCCAGGACGTCCTGTTCCTCTGCATAATCAAATCTATCTACAACAAACAACAAATCCTTAGTTATTTACACAACTCTTCTATTCTTCCTTGAACAAGGCCACAGATATACCAGCGAGACTCTTCTTGCTTAATCTCGACCGGTAAGATCTTGGGTGCTTAGGTTCATTTGGTGCTTCAATCTCATCCAACTCATTTGGATTTTCAAAATCAACCAAACATCTAAATGCTCGAATCTTTTTAGGTGTACTATACTCGAAGTGCAACTTCTTCGCAATCAAAGCCTGTTCCAATAAAGCCAGCGGAGAAAACCTAATCAATTGAAAGACCGAATCGATATGACATAAACAGTGATCAGCAAGAATAAGATTTAGTGTAACTTACAGCTCCGCTGATGGTTTTAGATAAGAGCATAAGTTGCTTTAAATCGTCGTGACTGACACCGCAGATTACTCTAATCTGCAAGCCAAAAATAGAAACTTGGATCACTAACCGTTCCGTATAAGATTCACACAACGAACGAGTCAAGCTGCAAATTGTGGTATACACTAACCAGTACATCTTGAGGAAGGCTTTCGAGATGAGACTTGTTGGCCTTGGACTCATTCTCCAGTGTCATTTTTTCATTCTTGAATGGAATTGTAGGCAATAAATCCACATCATTATTCAAAATCAAAATCCTTTTTCTACCAAAGGACCGTGTGCACCTAACAAATTCTAAACCATCTCTCTCTTCTTCTCCACGCTTCAACTTCATTGAACTGTCGAAAACGCAAAACAACCAAGAAAGGGATTGACAAGGACAGACGGAACTAACAAGGCTCAAAAAAAATCTAAGAAAGGTATTTCTATATATATAAATATATATAGAGAGAGAGAGAGAGTATATATAGATGCTTGTGTTGAACAGTTGAAGAAGATGGAAGCAGGAAAGCGTCTTCGAAGTTGGGTATAAAAATGTTAACTTTGGGTTATATAGAGATTGAGTTTATTGAATGGTAAAAATATTTGTGAAAATAAATGAAAAGCGCAATTTATGTACGCGGTTTTTTTTTTTGGGGGTATGGTTTTGGCGGTTAGAAAATAGTAAACAAGCCGTTCGAAGAACGTGGGACACGTGGCGAGATATGAGTTGAGATATGAATCAACTCCCGCTTGTTGGGCTGGTGAGTGACGTGGTGGTGGGATACTTGGTCGGTAGATATCTCATGTTTGTAGAGTAAGAAGGCTTGAGGGATGGAATAGAAAAGTAATGATAATGAACGCGAGACTGGGGATGGATACGTTAAAGAGAACAATGAACTGATTTGATCGAGCTTACCGCTGTTTGTCTTTCTTAATTCTTATACAATGCACCCACACCCACACGTCTCTTCTTCATTTTAATGATCATAAACACTATAGTAACTAACAAAACCATGATCAGATCAGTATCTCCTTGTTTGTCAGAGGATGGTTTAGCATGTAAACCCAAAATTAACTCACTAGTTTTGTCTTTTTGTATTATTTAATCTTATTTATTGGAAAAACAAACAAACAGGTATTTGGGCAATTGATAATCAGAGTCCTGCCATGCGTGTTGAGAATAGATAATTCAGGCACGTGATATGTCCAAACCCCACGTGTTCAAGTGAACTACATTAAATTAACCAACACCAAATCCAATCTTGCTTTAGGCAAAGTTGAAGCCAATTAAATGTTACTTTGTTGGCATTGAATCGGCCAGGAATATGGAAATTATCCTTGAATCATACCTGTCTGTCCCTTTAAGCACAATATCTCATCACCCTCCACCGTTCTCCTCTATGGAATCACAAGAGAAAGTCCAGATGCTGGCGCAGTTTTCATTTTCTACACACAAATAATCCAAGGATCAGTACATTATGGGCCAGACAAATTACTTGTACATCCAAAATAAAGTCCTATCATGTGCCAACTGCCTCTCCGATCGAGAGAGAGTTGCAAGGAATGGCCTTAGCCTATTGTTCACACTCTGCCCTAATATTGTTTACCAACGCAAGGTATCAGAACTAACTACGGACAACCCATTTCACACTGTTCTCTCGTTTGAACTTTAAGATATTCAGCTTTTGCTCTTTGGGAAAGTTAAGAAACGATTCTGTCCTTTTTCTTGTTGAAAAAAGAACACCTGTGTAAACATTGTAGTATCATGTACCAAAAGAGATTGAAGCAGTATGCAGATTAACTGGCGAAATGTACATGTTATCAAGACTGTTGTCATACCACTCAAATGCAAATCTTCATTGCCTTCATCAGGTACTTGGAATCTTCGATGCCCAGATGAAGTGGCAGCCATGGGCAGCCATGGATGAAAAGAGAAGCCATTAATAGTATCTGTCTTGCACAGAGATGGGATAAAACCAATGATTAACATAATAACTTATCTTAAATTCTTGCAGAGATATTTCAGTTGGCAAGACATGACATATCAATACCTGCTGCAGCCTGAAAGCCAGAAGTCCATTGCCCAGTTTGTAAATCATATAGATGAACCCATCCATCCTATAAGCAAAAATAAAAGCAATCAATGATTTAAGGACAGGCTGTCCACAGAATCGGTTCCTTTTATTCAACAACTAAGAAAATTATCAAACAAGATCCAATAATACCTGGCCGCCAGTGCCCAGATGTCGGCCAAGGGGTTCAATATCAAACATGATCCGCTGGTTGGTTTGCTCAGAGGACCTGTAAAACCTGATGAAACAGTTTACAATTTAAAAAGTAGATAGATGAATGGAGTAACTTCTAGCACATGATTCTAATTAACAAACATAAGGAAAAAAAATCATATGCATCAGTTAAACATAAGGTAACATTAAACTATAGAGAAGAAAGCTGATTTTTCATTTAACTTATTCAATCAACAGGAAGGAAATTAAAGGAGGGCCCATATAGTACTCACTTGTACACAACTTCAACAGTTTGTCGTACATCCCAGCAAAGTATATATGGGTCCTACACAGAACATAAGAGTGCTGTTATTGAATTATTTTCCGTATACTAATTATGAAAATAAGAAACTTCATTTAAGAGGTAGCACAGTGATGTCCATTTTCAGAAGTCCATAACTTAGCTGCACGTAAGTGTGAAAGCTCACTGTAATGCAGAATGTGGAGAAAGCATGTACAGTTAAAAGGAGAATGACAGAGAGCATAGGTTGCACAAATACTTAGTGTGAGGTGTACGTAAGTACTATATTTTGCTGGGTCAATCATCACATTAGTAGCAAGTGATGCTGTACCAAAATGCCAAGTAGAGCAGCATTGCTGCATGTCTCATAAACAATAGCATATGAAAGAATAATCAATAGCAGACTAGGAAAGTAATGAGCAACTATTCATAATGATTTACCTTCCGACCTCCGGTGTAAAGATAGTTTCCATCTTTTGAGAATTGGACCTGAAATTAAAAAACAACTTACTTCTGTCCATTGACATATCTGCCTATATTCAGTTAATAACAAATTAAGCTCCCTTACATGTGTAATCCCACCTTCGTGGCCATGTAGAACGTACAAGAGTTCCATGTTGTCTTCCCTATATATGGCTGTGTTCCGGCTGTATGACCCAGTAGCTAACAATCCATTATGACTCGGAGAAAAGGCAATAGCAGATATTATGCCTAGAGATGCCAAAAGATTAGAGAATATAATTCATCAACTCATTCACTCTTTGTGAGACGTTCAGGGATTAACGTGCTAAGAACCTGCTTGTCCCTCTTTTTTGCCTTGAAATGTGGAGTACTGTTCAAAATCTCTACCAGGGCGATGTACATCAAATACTCTAATCAATTTATTGTACCCACCAAATATCCTAGCAAAAAGAATTAAACAAGCTAAGGTGAGGTTGAAACCTTGCCTTATTTAGGACAGCAAATGAATTTAACACCAGATACAAACTCTATTTGAGGAGGTAATTAGTGCAAGTCTGCAGAAAAACTGAAATAGTATGAACTGTTCACACAACCTATATAGAAAAAAAAAGACCTATTCAAACATAGGAGATACTTGATACTATAATTTGGAAAGCAAAATTCAGCAGGACTACAAACATTCAGAAGAATCATTTTCTTACTTAGTCCCAGCAGGATTGAATGCAATTGAGAAGGCAGCAGTAATTTCGTCCACAGAATCATAAGCTCGGTATGTACATCGCAGCTGTAATAATTTTTATCCACTATCAGTGAACATATATTCAAAATGTAATAAAGGTCAACAAGAAAATAACCTCTCTTTACATGAGTTGTTAGAAGTGCCTAAAAGAATTGTAGTCTTTTCAACCAACCAAAAGCTGAATGAGCAAAACCCACATAATAGCTGGACATTTTATAGCTAGGAATCTTAAGCCACAGACAATGTGTAAACCGTAGGCATGCATACCATGCACACTTAATGTGGATAGGATAAAGAAATGAAGCAATACCAAGCCTGAAGCAGCATCCCAAAGATGAATTGGATGGTCACGGGAGGTACTAGCAAATACACAACTTACAGGATCTGCAAAGCCCACGAACTTCAATATAAAATATCTACCTCATGCTATAACCATCCATATTTAAGCATGTGAAATTAACCAAAATCTCAATAAGGGTTGTGGAAAAACCTGAAGCAGTCATATACGGGTACCAACAGAAATCATATACAGACTCCCCCTCATTCACAATTAGGCACTCAGCAGAAGATTCTGCAGTCAAAGATTATTATGACAACAGACATAGTAAAACAATGCTCTTTCCCCTCATAATTTCAGTTATCACAATGAAATTAACAAGCAGATTGCAGCTCACATCAAAAGAAAGAAAAAGAATTTATGAAAGAAGGGAGGAGTTTGCTTTTTATAGACATCAAGCTACACAAAATAGATTCAAGAAAGCACATGACAGAAGCTCATGAATTGTAGTAGCCTAAAGCTCTAAACTTACCCTCTTCCGCTGACACAGAACATGCATTAACACCACTGCCAATGCTATCATCTGGGCTAATCCATAGTAATGACCCAAGTCAGTATCTAATCCCAAACAAAGAAATAAGAAGGAACAGAAAAACATAAACTATTGCTAATCATAAACCAGTAAGCCTCCAACTACTATAATTTTTCCACTTACAGCGAAAAGACCCGAAAGGAATTATCCTCGGAGCTTGTCAAAAAACAAGATCCATCAGGAGACCTAAAAGCAAGAATCGATTATTCATGAACAAATGCATGTAGATAAGGAAACGAAAGAAGAGAATGAGGATAAAGAGAGACTAGAAATAAGTACCATTTAAGAGCTTTGAGGAAATTATTGGGGATTGAAGCAGTCCTGAATTGTTTATAAAAATGGCGGGTTCTATAGGGAGGCAAGTCAAACCTAATCACAGGCCACGAATAGTCTTGTTCCATGGATTGGGTGGCGTCTTCTGTAGCTTGTTCTGTGGCGGGTGCGCTTTGTTCTTCGCCCATTGGTTTCGAAAAGTAGTATTGAGAGGTTTTAGTGGGGTTTTCGACGAACAAAGAAGCCGCCGGAGCTTGGAGGACTACAGGTACAGACTCGTTTTTATTGCAAGTGAAAAATAGGATGAACAATACCCAAAAAATTCGTTTTAAATAATAATAAATTTAAATTTTAAATCAATAACTTCATTTATTAAAATTATTAGGCATATTTTTTAGGCAACATCATATAAAATAATTGAACAAAAACACATGTATGAAATTAGAAAAAGTAGGCAGGCGCAGCAGAATAACAATAACTTATGACAATGGTATTATATATCAATAACAAAGAAAAAAACAAAAATGAAAAAACAAAGAGTAACTTTTTAAATAAAAGCTATCATAGTCATAATTTATTTTGAATTTTTATTAAGTAATTTTAAAACATCAAAATTAACAATGATCCACTTTTCACCAAAGAGAGTAGAGATTAACAACAATATCCACATTATAGAAATATTGAAAGTAGATTTCATCAAGAATTTACAAAATAAAATTTATACATACAAAACCAGTCGAATCCTTAGTTAGAAAATGCTAATCATGACTTAATAAATAAAAGAGAGATAAATTGTAATTGAAGAAGGAAATAAGAGATAAAAATTATCAACAATGATATATGTGAAATGAAAGAGAGAAACATTACTCGAATAAACTTCAATTCGAATTGAAATTATACTTAGAATTGCAATCGACAAATATCATATATAATCAAATTGATAAGTTTTGATTTATTCGAATAAACCACAATTGAAACAAATAAACCACAATTGAAACAAGAAATGAAAGAAAGATAATTATACCCAAAATTTAATCTAAGTTTCAATTCACAAATAAAAAAATTCAACCTAGATTGAAAAGCTATTATACACATAATCAAAATTTAAACTTTTCCTCAGTCTTCGTATCAAACGAATTATGAGAAAATCTAAAATTAAAAAGAAAAAAAATAAAAAATGAGACCTAAGAGAATAAATGAGATGCAGTTCTTACTTAGATGGGAATGATGTTGATAGAGGTAAGGCTAAGACAAAATTCTTGAATTTAAAGCCTTCTCTTACTAAATTTCAATTAAAAAATATGAATCTTAGCATTTAACAATAGTAATTTCATTTTAAAATGTCCATTTCTACCGCTATTTTACATCTCAAAAAGAAGTTTTCGTATGTATGATGACTAACTAAGTTTTTTTTTTAACCAAATTGAGATTGATATTTGCTCCTTAAATAAACTTCTTTTAATCTTTTAAAAAAGAACAACTCTTTCTAGACATGTTTTGCTCAAATGGAAAACTCCTATATTATAAAATAACTTGTAATTACTGGGCCCTTAATAAGCATAGGCCCTGGGTGAGGGTCCTTCTGGCCCTTGCTTAAGGTCGGTCCTGGATATGATATTTAAAACTCTTTTCAAAGAAAAATTTATTAGTTTTTCAAATTAAAATAGAAAAAGGTATAAATTAGTCGATCACTCTATTATACCTTATAATATATGATATATGAATTTCTTTCTTTTTAATTAGAGATCTTATAACTAACCATTATGTTATTAAATTAAGTAAATTTTAATAGTGATTTGAATCCTACTTTATCTCTTTCATTGACTAGGTCTCATCTTTTAAACTTTTCTTTTTAAAATTACATTCTTCTCTTCTTAATTTTAAAGATTCTATTAACGTGAATTAATTATCATATCAAATAGTATTAGAATTTTGGTTGTGTACTTGTGTCAAACCTACCACACCTTATATTCACTATTCATTTTTCTTAGTTTATCATAATGTTGAAATAACTTTTATCAAATTTGTCAATTTTTTAATACGGTAACAAGTGTTCATACTTTATTCTAATTGTTTTCTAAAATTATTGAGTTTGTTGGACTAAAAAATATTGCCCCTTTTAATATAAATAATGCAATTAATTATGTATTAGTTAGGTATTTGTTCCAATCAAATATGAGCATATTTATTAGTCTTCTTATACTACTTATCATATAAATGTCATTTAAAAATATATTAGTTTTATTGATCATATTTTTAATCTCACTTCATATTATTCTAAAGTCACAATTTATTTGTATAATCATCTTATATTTTTGTGTTTGTTAAGAAAGTAAGAAAATTAGATTGATGTTGTGCTTCATGCTGCTACTAGATTTGCAACTTCATTTGTAACTTTGAAAAATATATATAATTGTAAACAAGTACTTTGAGATTTAATAACAAGTAAACACCTTTCAAGTCATAAACTATCAATGGATGTGAAAGGAAAAGAGGTTTATACTATTATTTTAGATAATAAAATTTAGGATGCTTGCTTGATTATTAAAATGTTTTTGACTCTACTTATAACGTTATTGAAGATTGTTGAGGATTGTTAACTCAAATGAGAAATATAATAACACGTGTTAATCACATGTGTTTAAACTCAATCTTAACTATATAAATTTTTGTTGTTATCCTATGTATCATTATCTTTTCATTATTTTCTCTTATCTTATATTTGTACTCATGTATATTTTTGTAATGGCTTACTCTTGTATATCTCATATGGGTTTTATAATTGTAGGAATTTGTTCTATAAGCGATATGGGACTCAACGGAGCCATTATACAAATAATATAATGTGGATTTATTAGTGTTGCATTGTTTTTCTTGGCAGGAACAAGTTTTGATAGAATACGTTTTTCTTATTTTGATGAGACAAGTGGAACGGCAACTCCAGTGCCAAAAAATTCATGATTTTTAGTATTTTATCATTAGCCTTCTTTGTAATGCCGGGCATGGGCAATTTTTTGCTAAATTTATAGATTTTTTGAATAATTATTGACCAAAATTTTCTTTTAATACAAAAAATATTAAATTTTTGTAATAGTAGCTAGAATGATATTAACTCCATTTTATTTCTTATCTATGTTACGCCAGATGTTGTTTGATGCCTCCAATTCTTATTGTTTTGATTAGGACCTCAGGAGTTATTTATTTCTATTGTTATCCTTTTTCTTGTAATAGCGATTGGTATGTATCCAAATTTCTTGCTATCATTATCCATTGACAATCAAAGCTATTCTATCCAATTATTTTTATAAGTAATTTTTTAATTTTATAGGTAATTATTAAACAAAAATAAAAATCCTATATTTAAAAAATCAATTTTTATATAATAAAATTTACTTTTTTCAAATTTAAGTTAAAAAAATGAATTGGAACAAGATATGTTTGGCATTTGTGAGAAATTTTTGAATCAAATAATATCATGATTTAAAAGGTTCTCAATGTTTTGTCAAAAGTTTTTTATATATGTCAAATGTCAAAGCTTATTACATATGTGTGTTATGTTATCCTATCCTTCTATTCATTAGAATCTTGTTCAATTCAATTAGATGTCAATGTAAATGAATAACAACTATGTAACCTATTCCTAAAAAATTAACTCCGAAATAGCATATCCAAATTATAAGAAAGTCAATAGAGGCAACAATTGCATAATTGAGATTGTTCCAATTTTTATTTGTTTTGAATATGATCCAAGTAATAAATGTCCAAGTTTCTTTTGGGTCCCAATTCTAATATGATCCCCATACTTCATTAACCCAAACTGCTCCCGAAAGAATACCTAGAGTTAAAAAGATAAACCTTATACTAAGAACATGATAACCTCACTAGTCTAATTGTTGAATCAACTGAAACCTATAATAATTCCCAAAACAAAAAAAGAAGTATTGCTTAAAACATTACTTCTTTTCATCATGTATTGGACCTTACCAAAGGAAAATGAATCATTTAATAAATTAGCGCTTCTATAAAAAATTTGTATGACTTTTTGAAATGTAATTACTAGAAGTGCTACCAATAATAATGATCCACATAAAAGGGCATAGCCCAATATCATCATACTTACATGCATCATTAACCATTGGGTTAAAGAGCGAGTACTAATATTTCAAATTGATGTTTATCAATTATAAGAGATGAAGTCGCAAAGCATTGGGTAAGAAAATTACTTGGTAGAATTAATATGTTTTTTTTTACACTTTTGAAAATATTGAATTATATGAATAATAGAGAAACTCTATGAAAGAAATATTAATGATTAATATAAATTACTTAATGGTAAATGTCTTGAATAAATCCAACAAGTAGCTAATAATCTTGTTATACAAAAAATAGTAGTTATCATACCTTTTTCTAGTGAATCATATAATTTGATGAATTCATCGAATAATATAGTTAACTGTAATTACAACTGAAATGACAGAAAAAAAGATATATGAGTTAATATATAGTCTAAATTCAAAATATCATAAAAAAATTTATCTTAAAAAGAAATGAAAAGGAGAGGGCCTAAACTCTACATAATTGAAATCAATAATTGAATTTATTATAGGACTTATTCTATCTTTTTGAAAATTAAAAGACATTTATGCTGCCACTTGGACTCAAACCGAGATGCTAAGAGCAGCATGTCTACTAATTTCACCATAAGGGGTCAACCCCTTTTTGTAAAATACGGAAAACAAGAAATTCAAGGTCACTACTTTACGCTTTCATGGTATCAAAGCCCACTCCCAGTTCTTTCGACATCTCACCGTTGTTTTTTCATCAAATCACACCACATAGTAAGTGCTTGATTGACTATATACTTACTCCCTAATACCTAGTGATTAATGTTATGTTATGATTAAGATAATTAGTTTAGTTCATATTTTATTTTAGGTATAAGTTGGAAGAAAACCAAAATGAGCTAAAAACATATCCTTGGTGTAGTTCTATCGATGTTTAATCTTACTTGCCTTATTAGAAGCAAAAAAGAGATGAGTTAGGGCGAAAAAGGGACAAGGAATGCAAGAAATGGAGTCATTGTAACTTACACACCCATATAGAGGTGCACATGCCCGTGTATATGATACACAAATTTGTGTATGGGATTGTGTGAGTCACTGAAAGCATGTAGGATCTCAAAGATGCAGTTTTAACTAGTCTTATAACTTACACGACCATATAGGGACTAACACGATTGTGTAAAATAGCTGTGTGGCCCACTGTGAACGTGTATGATCATGATTTCAGACAAACTTGACATACATAGTCACTTATATGTCTACGTAGTTGACCTTATATTATTATTTAACCTTAATTTTAAGTATAAAAGGGCATTTAAAAGGTCAAAAAGTGTCTAAAGATAGAGACTCGAAAGGAGGCCGATTTCTTCCTTTTTGGAGAGCTATGAGGAGCTAAACTTTATCTTTCTAGTTCAATGGAGATATCAAGGTCAATGAATATGTTTGGGCATTGATTAATCTAGTGATGTTATTCTTAACTCTCTTTTGGAATTGATTATGTTATTTTTATGATTACTGTTTTGAGATTTATGTATAAATGATTTAGATATTCCAAATAGATTATTCATGTATAAACTTATTGGTCGAATCTAGATTGCAATACATAATCATTGTACATTTGATTCACTTATGGTAAACTAATGGATGAGCATCATTAGGGATAACATAACGTAGGTTAAATAGTGGTTGTTGCTTACATTAACCTGTTTTCTTATTAAGTAATGTGATTGTCACACTAAATCTAGAGAGCATATTTTAGTTATCTAATGGCTTGACCTAATTAAAGAGCTTGTCTTAATTAGATACATCCTAAGGGAAAATTAGGATTAACAGAGCTTGTTGTTAATCTTCGATTAATAGTTTCAAATAGAGGTACAAGAATAATATGACGATTGATTGTGCACATTCGAGTGATGGTTGAGATTGACAAGCTCCTGTAGAGGTTGACTAGTGGTTACAATTTTCATTGGTTAAAAAATTGGAATATTAAGCTGCTTCTAAAGTTTGATTTATTTCCTTAGCCTTTTTACTATCTTCTTGATCTCTAGATTAAAATGTAGATCATATTGTTTTGAAGATCGCATAATGAACATATTAACTAGGAATTGCCAGCAACAAAACTAAACTTAGCGATGTCGTCATCTGCACCCAAATTAAATCCTAAATTTTTGTAACAAAAATATGATGTATAGAAGAAAAAGGATCATTCATTCAAGGAATTCTAATATGTTAACCTTTATGTTACAAACCAATTAACAAAATGAGGATTTATAATAACATGAAATTTTGTAAAAAAAATTAAATCCATAAAATATAAAAGTGAATTATTAGTAAAGCTAGCCTTGATCTTCAATTATATCCATTATTAGAACTACGATTGATCGTCAATATAAAAGAAAATCATTTTATTACCTAAATATTTATTGTGGTACTTAATACCTGTCCTTCCTTATAATTAGCTAATTAGAGACACATAATCTATTTATCCCTTATTTTCAACAACCTTAGATATGATCCAAAATTTTTATTAAAAATCTTTATGAGTAAGAAAAATAAAAAAGCAAGAAAACATAAAATCTATGGATGCATTTAATTCAGTTAAACATTCCTCTATTCTTCATGTAACAAATTATGAACCCACAATCATTACAAATATTAAAGGGATCGAACAATTTCATATTGAATATTTAATCAAGTCATCGACTATTTCAATTAATAACCTAATCAAGTGCATTAGAAACCAATCGAAACAATCATAAGACGTAAGCAAAGAAGAATTATTCAGTAACTGAATAAACAAAAATGATTTACATTAAAAACCAAACATCTCATAATTGGCAAAGTTCTAAAGGGCTTTAGTTCTCTTTAACCCAGAAAACTAATTTAGCCACTAAAATTAATTGTTTGTCCCTAAAGTCTATATAAAGAAAAGAAGAATAGAAAATAATGTAAAAAATGAAGCAAAAGTTATGCTCTCCTCCTCCTACCCCCTTTCTTTTATTGATTCTATCTCCTTATTTTAATTCTCTAGCCTAAAAAAATCATAACCCACATATTGCTCTATAGATCTAGTTAAAAAATGATTTAAAAATTCTAAAAACTATAATCCATTGATTGGGAATTTGAATTTTAAAAGTTGCAGTCGCAACTGAATCTGCCCACACCTAGTCATCAAGAACATTGCTATTAGTTTTCATCTATTTTTCTAGAAAAACCTTAATTTATAGTTTTTTAATTCCTTTTAACTGTAAATTTGCCAAAGAATACCTAAATACAAAATAAATCCCTTAGATTGAACTAAAAATTGCACACGACTAAAGATAATTAAGACTCAAAAATTAATATTTAATAGTTCTATCATATACATTAATAGATATTGGCGTTTTATTTTTATTTTAATAAAGTATTTCATATCTATATTATATTTTTACTTATTTTTATAACTTCTATGTTTTTACTACATACAAGTTTTATGATGATCTAATATCGATAAAATCTTTAAACCTTAAATCTCTCCTTATACTTGTTTGATATTTGATCTAGAAATAGCCAGACTAGGTTTGAAGCATTCGACTCAAGCCTGAGCCTAATCAGGCTTCAAATGCCTAAAAGTAACTATTCATCAAATGTAAAATAATATTATTTTATATGTGAGAAAGTTTAGGCTTCGAATTGATCTTGAGTCTAGGCTTAAAAAATGTCTGAGTTCAGTCTAGAACCTGATCTTTTTTAAAACATGAACTAATTGACTTTGAGATGAGCTTAGACCTTTTTTTCGTCTTTAATTTGATCTAATTTTTAACAGTAGTAAAAATAGTAATAGTAGCAACTTAGGATATGTTTAGTTTCACTTTCATTTTTTTATGCTTTCATTTTTAAATTTAGTAAAGAAGTTTTGTTTGGTTAAGTTTTTGGTGTTTGGTTTGGTTTCTTCATATTTTTATAACTCATAAAATACTTTAAAAGCTAATTTTAGTTTTCTATTTTTATTTTGTATAATATGATTTTCTTACTATCTAAATATATATTATTTATTTTGTTAATTACTTACTAACATGGAGTTGGCACATAGGACCAACTTAAAAAGGCCTACTGAGATTGCCTATGATAAATCAAAATCCTGCCTATGGTGAATCAAAACACACACTCAAGCTCCCTATTCTTCTTAATTTATAATTCTAAGCAAAGGGACTACAAACAATCCTTATCTAGATCAACATAAAATACATTGACATCATCATTAGATCTAAACTTTGCTTCAATCTCCTCGATAGTCTTTTTATTGGGTTTCTTTGTATCCTCCTTCCAAGGAGAAAGCCCAAATGCCTTCAACCTCTTAACATGTTTCTCACCAACATAGCATGGATTAGGTAATTGAAAGTGGCAAATAAACCAATCAATATAGGGATGGTTCTTCTTTCACTACAACAATGTAAACATTTGACTACTTTTTTTTTTGTTCTACGTTTTAAAAATTGTAGCTAAAAGTAAGCCTTGGGTGATGTTTTGTAAAATCGTCACAAAAGGATAGGCCTCTGGTGACGATATTGCAAAAGCATCGCCAAAGGGTACACTTTTGGCTACATTTTTAAAAAACGTAGCTAAAAGCAACACTTTTGGCTACATTTTTAGAAAACGTAGTTAAAAGTGGCTCTTTTAGCTATATTTTTCAAAATCGTAACTAAAAGTCACACTTTTGGCTACATTTACAAAATTGTAGCTAAAAGTCGCACTATATACAAATGAGCACTTCAAGTTTTCATAAGAAATTAAATAAATATTAAATCAATCTTTAATGTTAATATCCATTTATAAAGTTGATTTTAGTTTTATAAACTCAATAATGCATTATTTAAATGTTTTACCGTAAAAATAAATCTTTATTTTTGTTATATAATAATTTTCTATAATAAATAATTTTTATTTATATTTATATTAAGGATCATCTTACAAACGTCAAAAAGGTTGATATTTTATTTTTTATTTTTTATAGTTATTGTTTTATAAATTGAGATTGAAGAGACAAAGTTTTCAAAAAATCAATTTTGATAGACTTGATTCATTAAGTAGAATTCAGTTAATTAAAAAATAAATTTGTTTTGGACAATGAGAGTTAAGATAAGGTATACAATGAATTATGGTACTCATATTATTAATGAATAAGTGATGCATATATAGCAGCAGAATTCCAAAACAACCGACTATAATATCTCAACAAAACTGAGATAGATATATGTGCCTAATATTTCTAACAGTATCGACTCAGCTTGCCTTACTGTGCTAACTAACATTTGACTCAATAGCCCCCTCAAGCTGAAGATGGTGGAGTAACAAGATGAAGCTTGGCTCGAATGTTCCAAAAACGTTGAGTAGCCAGTGGTTTAGTAAGAACATTAGCAAGCTGATCCTTATAGATAAAAATTGAACTGTAAGAAGCCGTTTAGAAACCATGTCACAAGCTAAGTAGTAATCAATTTCAACATGCTTTGTCTGAGCATGGAAAACAGCATTGGCCACCAGATATAAAGCATCGATGTTATCACACCATAAGACAGGGCCAATGTGAAATGGAATGTGTAATTCTTTAAGCATAGAGGATAACCAAACTCCTTTGGCAGCAACATTAGCTAATGCTTTGTACTCTGATTCAGTAGAAGAACATGCAACTGTGGGTTACTTCTTTGAAGACCAAGAAATTAAATTGTTGCCAAGAAACACCCAGTAACTACCAGTAGACTTCCGATCGTTGCGACAGCCAGCCTAATCAGAATCAGAAATTATTTGCATATCAAATGATGATGATTTGAAGATGAACAAGCCATCATTACAAGTAAATTGTAAGTACCTTAAAATGCACTTGAATTCAACCCAATGATCTGATGTAGGTGCATGCATAAACTGATAGACTTTATTCACACAGAAACTCAAGTCGAGCTTGGTAACTGTGAGATACTGAAGAGCACCTACAATCTGCCGAAACAATTTGTACATAATGCAAATATGCTTCAACATATTATCCATATACCGAAAATGCACATTCATAAGCCAATTATTGATATTCAACACTCAATGATACAAATTATCAATATAAATGCACATCATTACAATCAATACAAATGCTCTTCAATACCAATTATTCATATTGTCATGTTGTATTTCTTATTTATGACTATTAAGTTTCCTTTCTATGATAGGCCTGCACATTTTCTGTGGGTGTGGATAACGGGTGCTATGGATATCCGAAGATATCACCGTGGATACTCGAAGGTATCAAACTGTGGATACCTAAAGGTATCAAACTATAGACACCGGTGATGTCAAACTGTAGTAAATGCACTGTAACCTTATAGGCATGTCTATCTATCCACAACCAAGACAATAGAGCAGGCACTGTAACATTTTCTTTTAATCATTTACGGATTTCATGATTAATATATTGACGAGTCATATGATATACATTTCAGGTCATAAAATCTGTATTCGTGTTCATGCATGCAAGTCATAATTCACCACCATTTCAAGGGTATCAAAATCAATGTCAAACTTAACAGTTGCACTGTAACCCTATAGGCATGTCTATCTATCCACAACCAAGACAATAGAGCAGGCACTGTAACATTTTCTTTTAATCATTTACCGATTTCATGATTAATATATTAACAAGTCATATGATATACATTTCAGGTCATAAAATCTATATTCGTGTTCATGCATGCAAGTCATAATTCACCATCATTTTAAGGGTATCAAAAGCAATGTCAAACTGTAGCAGCTGCACTGTAACCCTATAGGCATCTCTATCTATCTACAACCAAGACAATAGAGCAAGCACTGTAACATTTTCTTTTAATCATTTACCGATTTCATGATTAATATATTGACAAGTCATATGATATACATTTCAGGTCATAAAATCTGTATTCGTGTTCATGCAAGCAAGTCATAATTCACCACTATTTCAAGGGTATCAAAATCAGACTTGTAGAATCATACTATACACATATGAGTAACGAATATGCATACAAATCATTTATTTACATGTAAATTTTCTTGGAATGCATTATGCTCAATCTTATATTCCAATGTTTAGTCTCCCATTTCACATGTGGTAAGTCCTATTTCATTTATTTCTATGTGTTTGAAAAGTTTCATACACATTCAAAGAGGTTCGGATAAGGTTTGTTAAAAATCATAAATGAAAACAATGTCACCGTTGTGACAAACACTCTCTCCATACATACCACTACTTGTTCCTTAATATGCATATAGAAAACGTCAGAATTGGGTTTCAATTCCTTCTAGAAATGTTTTCCTCTATGTATCTAGTTTTTATAGCACTAACAATCATACTATTCGGACTTCTAAATCATAACATATAGGCAAAATATCACAAGCTGCTCCAAAACAGGGGCAGCATCAGGTCACCTTTTTCGATCTCAATTTCCAAGGTTATGGAGCCAGAATTAAGTCAGAGTCCCTTCTACATATATTTAGCTCTATGTCTTAGGTTTCAAATGAAACTAAAATCACACAATTTGGAAGTCTTTAGGCTGAGTTATGACTTAAACAATGTGACTGACTCAAATAATTCCACTACACGATAATCTCTTGTCATATACAACTAAGTTCGTGCAAAGTAACACCAAAATAACACCATAGCAACATCCCAGCAACAATTCCACATCCAAATGAATGTTTATATCCATTCAATTATATACAAATACAGAAATCAACTAAGTGAAGTCCCAAACCTTAAAATTGGCAAACTAGTTCTTCTAATGCTTTTCCTTCCCTTCCTCTTTGGCTTTACTTAAATCACCATGTGAAAAATGATGGCATGAAGAAGGTGAAATGGAGAAGAAAGAAACTGAAGTTAAGCCATCAAAGAGTCATCCATCCCCCTTCTCCATATGCCTTTTCATAAATTTTCTAGTCTTAGACATATGTTTCAATCCCATTGGACTATATGTCACAATCCTATTGGACCATGTGTTGCAATCCCATTGAACCACGTGTTACAATTCTATTGGACCAAGTGTTAAAATTATATTGGACCATGTGTTACAATTCTATTGGACCATGTGCTGCAATTCTATCGGACCATGTGTTACAATTCTATTGGACACACATGCTTTAATTTTATTAGTCCATGAGTTAACTTTAGGAAAATTGCATATTGGTCCTTCTTCTTCCTTTAATTCCCACATTGGCCTATAATCTTATCAATTTATTTCATTACCCTATGTATTAAGTTTCTAATGGCATAAATTTTTTGCAATTTGGTTAATTATATAGGGAGTTATACCTCAAAAACTACAGGTTGTTTGAAAACAAGGATAGTCACCAGAACTCAACTTCAAAACAAAATTCAAAACTCTTAAAGGCAGAATCAGATTTTAGTTCCTTCATGAAAGTTTTAGACCTTTGTCTTCATTTTAATTTCCAATTGTAATTATCCAATTTGGAGGTCTACAGGCCAAGATATGGCCAAATTACAGAAGTTTGTTCAGTGAAACCTATCCATTCAGTAAGGTACACATCCCAAATCAACTAACTTCGGTCTTATCATGCAAAAGTAACACAAAAATACATTCAATTTAACCAAAAACATCCCTTTTACTTATAGAATGCTTCTTTATCAATTCCCTTCCCATCACATTCATAAATCCAAGCAAACATATCAAAATTTTCCATACATATTTCACGTCTAAATATGTATGTCCATGCTGAAATATGTATGTCCATGCCGAAGCGAACAAATTATCCATTTACCTTTGTCTTTTACATCAAGTACTATTATTTCTCTTACTAAGAAGCACTTAATTCATTATGTTCACTTCTTAATATACCCTAGACATGCTATAATACTTCTAGGGTATATATTGGGGCGTTACATATTAATACTATTCATTACCAAAGATTAATCATATTCATTGCCATAGACAAATAATCTTAATTTATTTACCTATTAATTCAACTAGAAGAAAGACAATTATTTTTTATTAGTCATTAATTAAGTTAGAGAAATTTCTTCTATATTAATCCATTAATTGGCTCAATTATTAAATTAAATTTATTATTTGTTTATTATATAATAATAAATATTATTGTACTCTTTTTATTTTAATAAAATATTTTATTTTTACTTATTCTTATATTTTTATTTTTTTATTTATTATATACCGGATAATTTGATACACTACAAGAAATAATCCAATTACCGATGAAAAATTAGCAACAGTAAAGAGACCATCGCCAATTACTGATGAAAATCCTACACCCGTTGGAAAACTTGTCTAGAAAAATATGGATTACCAACGGTAGCAATATCTATCGTTGAAATTGCGTGGGAAAGTTTGTCGCTACATTTTTCGATTCACCGACAAAAACCTTGTGTTGGTAATCCGTCGATAAGTTGGCTATTAAAACTTCGTCGCTCGTCGACTGCTTCTGTTGAACTTTTTAAGAATAAAGAAACAACGTCGTTTCGTTACCCTTAAAATGCTTCAGGCCCGACCTGCATACTTCTTCCTTCATTCTCCACCTCTGCCGCTATTCTTCGTCGCTTCTTCTTCGTCGTCGTCTTCTCTGTCCAGCTGCCGCGTCTTCGCCATCGGTTACCGTTGTCTTCTCCGACCGTGGAGTTGCGCGTTTGGTGAAGGTATACTGACCATGTGGAGCTCTTCATTTTTCTACCGAACTGAATATATGTTTCATTATTGTTTGTTTCATTATGTGTAAATGTTTGTGTATGGGATTTGGAAGCTACTATGGTTTAAGTGTTTATC
>JAOSBL010000212.1:18011092-18024443 GCA_027568915.1 Erythroxylum roraimae
TCAAGGATTATGACTGTACTATTGAGTACCACCCCGGGAAGGCCAATGTGGTGGCAGATGCTCTGAGTAGGAAGTCTCATATCAGTTCAGCTCAGATTCAGGTTATGAGGTTGCCTAATTTGATTCAGTTGAGAGCTTTGAATGTGCAGTTAAATCTGGAGCAGGATGGGGCTTTGATGGCCACCTTGAAGCTTAGACCGATGCTACATCAAGAATCCAGACATCGAGACTTATTTACCTTTATCGACTCCTATGTCACATTGACTCGAACAACTTAATTATATCATTTTGATTTATCGATGCAATATACTAGACTCAACTTTAAAGTTGATTTCTTGTTGTATCTCTAAAGAATCATTTACCTTGTTATATGTCATTTTCGTTGTTGGTATATGAATATGATATTAAACAAATCGTCTTATTTCCTTTTCCATATATTGTGTAAAAGATTGAATTCAAATTCTATTATAAGTAGAAATACTGATAAACAATGAATTTAAGGTAAAAATATGGGACCAAAGAGACAGCGTGAAGTAATGCAGCCTAGGTTTAGAGGCATGTTCGGAAGTACTTACTGTGAAGGTGGATCGTCACAGTCTGCAGCTCGCACTGACTCACCTCCTCCCCCTCCAAGGCTTACAGTTGCAGATGAGGCATCACCTACTACTCGTCATGCTGCACCATCCCCATCCCCAACTCATATATCATCCAATACCGCTTTATCGGATTGAGGAGACGTCCGCCAGTCTGGAGTTGAGGGACCTGACGGAAGAAAGAACATAACAATTGTTAACAACAATCTGTAATTGAAATCACATTAAACACTATTTGTTTTTAATTAAGTTATAGGTTTATCACTTTTTTCATTGTATAAAATAACTTCTTATATTAGGTTGGTTCCGTCTGGACCGTGTTTTAGAAATATGACTTCCAAATTTGAAGAAAGGATTGATCCTGAGGGTTATGTATGGAAGAATATCTCTCAAGCGCCAAAGGGATTTTACTTTCAGGAGTTTGAAGTATAATAAAGATTTATTTTCTCTTTATATTGATTTACATACACTAATTAAATAAATATTATTACATTATAGTAGTTTAAATTTTTTTCTTCTTATTTCAGAAAGAATTTTTCTGAGATTCTGGTATCGACGCCATCATATATAGACTATGGGAGAGGTGAGCTCGTACATATTATCGCGACTTTATTAGTGCGATACACAAGGTGGGTGTACGACCGCCTTATATTTTGGAGCAAATATGGAGTCGTTGGCTGGAATATTGGAGAAGCCCTGAGGCAATGTCCATCTCAGGGCGTAACTCTACCAACAGACGTGGAGGCCTGGGAGGAGAGAGTCTTCCCGTACATACGGGAGGATCAATAACCCACCACAAGCATGCACAGAGACTTGTAAGTATCTAAACTTTACACTTATTTTGTACATGTTTTACTTTGTTGTATTATAGATAATTGTAATGGTATAAATGTCTGGTGCCATATATGGCTATGTTGAGTTTTTTTATTTATTCAACAAGGGAAAATATCATAAAAATAGAGGAAACTCTACCGAAATTTTTATAAAATGTAGTTCACATATAACAATTTAGGTTAAATATGTAGGAAAAGTCTTTGGACATTCCTCCTACACCTACTCAGCTATTTTTGCACACTCACACGAAGAAGCATGACAGTGTGACAGTCGTCAACAACCGATGAAGAGAACTGAATGTATGTGAAATTAATGCATTATTATTATTTCTTAATAATAATCCCTTACTAATGTAAACATTGCTTCCTAATAGGATTAAATACAACAAACCATTCAGCGACAGTCTAAAGAAACAACTTGTTGATGAGACTCATACGTATCTTGATGTTGTCGGTGGTAGGGATTGTCATGGACAGATATTCGAGCTAGGTTCGTTTGCGAACACATGTTATTTGCAATCCTTCATATCCAGTACAGCAACGTCTAATAGACCAACGCAAACTAGTGAATTCACTGAGCTTCGAACATGTATGCAGGCATTGATGGAGCAGATGGCTCAGTTGAGATAAGAGATGGTGTAGTTGAACGGGCAGGGTAGCAGCTCAGAGCACCCACGATCACCGACACATTAAGAATGTTGTAGTTATTTGTTTTTAATTACAAAGGTTTATTATTTATATTGTAATGTTTTTATTATCAATTAAGAAAATTTTAACTTTATATCATCAATCAACTTTCTGTATAAACAAATTAAATATATAAACAAATAAATTTATTTTGCATAGATAATTCATAACTGTTGAAATTATGCATTTTTCATAAGATCATCAAATAAAAATTTACGTAGGGATTTTTTTTTTAAATTCTTACTTTCAATTACTGACGGAATATAGATCATCGCAAAAAATGCATATAATTATCGACGGAATACCATAAACCGTCGGGAATTGTCTGCAGTATTTACTGACCGTTCTTCTTCTTTCGTCGGTAATATTGAAACTTTTCCGATTATCTTAACGACGATTACATCTATCCGTCGGTATATTTTACTGACGACATATAATTTTCATCGTTAAATTTACCTACGACCCTATTAATGATGCCTTTGTTGGTCGTTTTATTCCGTCGGTAATAATGATGCCGTTTACTGACGGTTTTTTCGTCGGTAAGCGGCATATTTCTTGTAGTGATATCGGTTAAACCTTTAAACATTAAATTTTTTCTTTAACGGGTTTAATATCTAGTCTGATTTTTAAAACATTGCTAATAACTACCAATTTTTTGTTTTTTTAGAAAAGGTGAATACTATATAACATCATAAGAAAGAGGGTATGCCTTCTTGTACAAAAGAATCAAAACCAATGTACAAAATAAAAGAATTAAAAAGTATATATGATCTATTGTCTCAAATTCTTCTACTATCTGCCATATACAGACCTTTTCATCTACTCCGTAGAGTTTAAAAGGTGTTATATATAATACATAGTGGTACACAAGGCAACTCTTTTAATGCCATACAAAACAGTTTTTATTTATACTTTAAACAAACTATATGACTACAATACAACTGATTGTAATCGTTTAAGCAACAATTAATCACAGTTAGCTGAAAACTAGAACTTTTCCCATTTTGATATGTTTGAGATTTCCAGCCCAAATGAGTAAGCAGAGTTCTCCTTATCCATAAGAAATTCAAACCAGATTTGAGCCTATGAAACAAGAGCCTGTGAGCCCATGGAAAAGTTGCCCATAGGCTTTGTCTTCTGTTTTTATGATATGCTTGAACAATCAACTGCATCCCATAAGTTAAGAACCAGTTTCACTTTCGCAAAGCTGACATTCTTCAGCCTCTCTCCATGCCATGGAGTCTTTGTTCAGACACCACTTTTCATGACTGTTAACTGCGTGTCAATAACTGGTTGTACAAGGCACGAGATCCTCCATCTAATTCTTACTTTAGGTTTATCAGTCACCTACCCATATGACAAAGAAAAGAGAGAACAAAACTATTGTTTCTAACTTCACGTGTGGCATCAATACAAATAAGTCGGCAGGTTAAGGATTATAAGTCAATATGTTGACAGTTAATTGAATAACAAAAAATATAATTATAAGAATATGGCAGGCCGACTTTAGGCAAAGATAGGAAGGTTACCTGTATAGGGTCACTTTTGTTCTTATTTTGTTTTTTTACGAGAATCCACTCTTGACGTTTATAAAGAATAAAAATTGGTAAAATAGAGACTTTTTTTACTTTACCCGAGGCTTATAAAACTTTAGGAAGTTACGACAATTTCAATACTAAAATAGAATTATAGTAAGATATTTTATTTACATTTTAATTGATACAAACTAAAATTTATGGTTACACAATTTTCAGCTTCCACCGTCATTTTTACATAAATTATTGAATAAAATAGTCAAAACAACTTCTAGGAGTGGGTGATGCGAAATACCTAGACGATTGGTCATGTTTTATTAAGAACGCACGAGGAGAGGAACAATTGAGGTTGCAAAGTCCACAAGTCACATCAATTCAGTAAAGTTTGAGTGTTGTGCATATATTTGTTTGATTTTGTATTATTTTGGTAAAAGCAGTGACATCATTTTATCCAATTATGTGTGTATGTTAGAACGCCGATATATTGGAATACTTGGTTGGGCCCTATCTGACATGTCTTGGACCAATAATACTTTTTCTTAGCGTATAGTACAAAAATGCCAAAACCAATTACTAAATTCGTTTTTTTTTTTTTCCAAATTGTGATGTAAAGTACAAAATCTACCACCTTGATTTCAGTGACATGGGATTCCAGGTCCAGCTACGAACGTTCTGAAGTAGGAACACATTTTCCCACAGAAACGCAACTGTCTTATCTCACAAGACAAAAGGGTTGGAGTTCAGGCACAAAAATGGAGCTTCAAGGCCACTTTTCTTTCACTTTTCCCGGATTTTCTTTCACTTTCTTTTCCTTTATCACTGTCCCTTTCCCAATACGTGATGGAGACGAGGCGGTGCGAGAATATGATTCTGTCTGCTTATTGAAGCAAATTAAAGCTGGTAATCTGCGTACTTAAAACAGCTTTAACATTACGTTTTTGGACGATAGATAGACCTTGTATTTTTAATTAATTGCATAATAATTAAGATCAACGATGGAAAATGTGGTGTGGGTACCCACTACTCCTTCCCAAATTCTGCTCCATGATTACGTCTCAGATACATCCTTCTTCCTCACTTTCTTTAATATGATTATCCTAATTAAGTCCTAAATCCTACACCAGAAAATTTAGAGTTGTTGTTTATTCAGTAAAACGAAAAGAGAACATGAGACAGAATAACAGTTGCTTCCTTGTTATGGTGTTTGCTCATCATGAGTCCTTTCACATGCACATTTGCCTTCTTTTTTACACACAAAAGAAAAGAAAGAAAAGATGAAGAATTAATGTCAAGTGCCTCATTTTAAGCTAAACCTGACTTTCACGTTACACACCCTTTTCCAGAGTGACATGATAACACGTAAAGATGAAGCTAACTAGACACCAAAAAGGGTCATTGAAATATGCTTCCATATTACGCTTGCGTAACGCCCCAACAGCAGACCTTTTCTTTTCTTTTCTTTTTATTGTTTGTTTGTATATATATATATATATATATATATATATATATGATGCTTAAGCAGCCAACCTTTCTTGGCACATGGGCATCCTTTCAACCAAATGAACCATGCCCCATATTTCCAATATTAGATGGGTTTAGTTCTTCATTCCATTATCGCATCCAAGTTTAGCAAGTTCTCTTATATTTATGTTCCTAAAAAAAAAATTTAAAAGGTGATCTAACAAAAAGTGGTTTAACCATACTATATATATTGCAGTACTGGACTGGCATGCCAGCTGATGATAAGGTAAATTTACAAGGTCAAATTTTGGATCAAAGTGAGGCTGAATTATCTTTTAAACAAAAACAGTGTCTAAATTGCGATTTAGAATAATGATAATATCATATTCAAGGTTGGTTGCATATCACATGTCACATTGCCTAATTTTTGTAAACACTGAAAACTACAAAACTAATTTAGAAAAAAGCAACAAACGTCCACACATTCACATTCATGAATGAAAGGGAGAAAAGATGTTTATCAATCCCGAAGTCGTGTACATCACTCAAAATACCTCAGAGAACAATATCTAATTAAGGGTTTACACAAATGCCAAGGAAAGAAAAACCAAACTCATCTACCCTATACTCTTCATCTTCAGCTTGTATTCGTCCATAATTTTTATGTCCTTTATCCATTATAAACTAGAGTTATTAGTACTTAGTTGCACCACTGATCAAGCTGGCCCAAATCGAAATTTCGTGAACTCCGAATGATAATTGAACCACAAGTCTTGGGTTAGAACCAATAACGTAAAACATTATGAACTTGAACTGACAACAAGGTTCTAACGGGAAGGAAAAAGAAAAAAAAGGAAGAAAGAGATTCAGATCCAGACCGGAACAAAGAAAAAAAGGGCAATTAGAGATGGATCCGTAGCCACATGAATATAATTAGATTCTGGGTAGCAGACGAGAGTGTAATGCAATGCTACATACACAGATATGAATACACATCGTAATTAGTACTACTGTAACTTCATTTGAATAGACAGTAAAATTAAAAATATATATATAGTTGAATGGCACAAAGAAGAGATGTCTGTTCATTTACGTGGAAACACCGCATCTCCTCTTAGAGACAACCTCAAAACTTGATCTGAAAAAAGACTCAACCTCTTCGCGGTTCACGATCTCGAAGAATTCAAGCTCCGACAACTTCCGCTTACAAGAAATGGAGGGCCTCTTTGGCTTCCTGGGAGCCGGTGGACAGCTAAGGGTGGTTGGAATCCTGTGTTCCTCGGATGTGGGCGTGCGGCAGACATCAGCGGAGGCGCTGTTTTGTCGTTGAGTGGCGATGTTATCGTCATCGAGAGTGTGGTTGCGAGAGGGTAGAGATTCAATCTTTAGGGGAGAGAGTCGAATTTGCGGGAAATCTTGGAGGAGTTGGAGGTGGGTAGACATGGTAATTAATGAATGAGAGTGCTTTGAAGTTGTGAGACGGCAGTGAAGAGATTATATATATGGAGGTTGCGTTAGAGAAAAGAACATGAAGGCGTGTATGGCAAGGTAGGAGAAATAGAGAAAGAGGAAAAAGGGAAGAGAGAGTGGTTGGAGTGTATTTTGATTTTACGTATATAAAAAAAATGGTATTTATGAGTGATAGCTGGTTGGGTTGGGTGGTGATGGTGAAGGAAGAAGATGACAAATAAGAGAGAATGGGAATGGCATAGAGTAGTAATGATGAATAGTGTGTGCGTTTTACCTTGTCCTCCCCTTGCCTTTTAAGCTTCAGTTAACTTCTTTTTACAAATGTCTCATTTTCCTAATTTAATGCAATAAGAATAACAGTTTATTTTGGGTGAAGCCACAAAATGAGGATGGAATAAAAGCAAACAAGTGGAAAGCTTGCTGTTCATTGCGCCACGTGTCAGTACTGGCATGGTCATTCCATAGGACGAAACTGATCGGGTTTTCCGATTTTATTTTTATGCCTTCTCTTTTTCCTGGACTTGACGTGTGGATGGAAGCGGAACACGACATTAACGTTGAACCCAAAACCTCCGCAACTAAATTAACTGCTCCACGCGCTAACCGCCATGCGTGGCCACTCGCTTTAAAGTTTTTGCATACAACTGTGAAATTATCTTTCATAGAATTCTCATGATTTGAAATTTATTTTTCCAATTTGGTGTGTTTTTGTTGCCATTTAACATATACAAAAATTCGATTTTTTTAACATAAACTTTATGGCATTTGATTAAAAAAAATGATTTCAAACTGAGAAAGTAAAATGAGGTTGAGGTTGTTAATTTAAGATGTCTATGTAATAGATAATTCAAAGTATTAAATGCGCGTGGGCATAAATACGATGGGTTTACATATATAGTTGTCTTGTCCATATTCTATTTGCATAGGATGCCACATATCGTGGTGTTGAATACACCCATCCCATCTACCATCATGTACTGGGAAGGATCTTCTTCTTCTTCTTCTTCTTCTTACTAATAATAATAACAAAATGTTTTTTATTTTTAGATTGGGTTTACCAAATACCAAATTCCAAACCAAACCCATTATGTCAATGAATCTTCCCACGTGAAGTGTTCCCCTTGTCTTTTCCTTTACAACTCCACTTCTCCTCCTTCTCTCCCTCTTTCGTCAAATGCATCCTATGCTAATGCTTCTATTTCATCAACCAATTTTACTTATGTTGTCAATGGAGATAAAATCGTACATCATTTACCCATATGTTAACTTCTTAATAGCTGTGCCTGTGCCTCTGCCAGATATTATCACCTAATAATCATTAGATATTTAGACATTCATAACGCATTTTCAAAAGATCATCAAACACACATTCCAATGCCAACTCTTAAATTTAAACCTCAAACCTGAGTTTATGGTATTTTTTCTCGCGACAACCTTACTGAATATGTATTGTACGTTAAAAAAAATAAAAGAAAAACTGGCAACTGTGGTATAGTATTGTAAATTGTAATGACCTTTATGCAGGTTTTGTGTGGCAAGCAGGCAACAATCTTACCTTGTTAACCCCGACTTTATTCCTCATGTCAAGGCTGCTTAAGAAGAGAAGTTGCCCTTTTCTTACCTTTTGTTTTTCTAATCTTACCTTCTTTTAGTTCCCCTAATGCTGTTCAGTTTCCTTGGGAGAAGAGCTCAACACAAGCCCTGTACTAAGGTTTTGTTTACTAATATACGGAAAACACCAAGTCACTAAAAGGGGGAGGATGAATCCATGGATTTGTTTTTAATGATTATTTAATTGCTACATAACATTCAGTTAAATGGGGGCAATCGCCGTATTATATTGAGATGATGCTCCAGTAGATGAAGTCAAGGTTGATACAAATATTTAAAATTGTTTTTATGTGAAAAAAGAAAAGAAAAAGGTACATCAAATTTTACAGACAGTAGAACTCAAGTTACTATAACAACTCATGCGTTTGAGGTTAATGAAAATGAGATTGTAACATGTAGTTGATAATGCTGAAATGGAATGATTAAAGAGAGATAATTAAAAAAAAAAAAGAAAATGTAAGTATTCTTAATAATTTGCTAAGAAAAGAACACAGACCATTAATGTCTGACAACCCTTATATGTTACCTCTCTAACTTATCGTGAGGTCCAACTGTGTACATTAACGTTACGGGAGGCGAAGGAGACGTAAAAGGTACAAACTATTTTTCCTAGTGGTAGTTTGGTGAGAATTTTCCTCTTTCATTACCTAAAGCATTAGGTCTAGTGGCTGAAGGAGTGAAAATGTGCAAAACATCGTTGACATACACAAACATATATATTTGAACGGTCAAGACTCTTTTATTAAAAAATATTTTGATTTGGGATTAAGGATCCTATGAGAACCCATACAGTTGATTAAAATGAATTTTCTTCTTTTCTCATGTTGATGCCAATTTGCTATGAAATAAGAAGATACATCAATTGCTTTGGTTGGACTTTCTTGATACTATAAAATGCCAAAATTTGAAAATTCAACTATCTCATATTTCAGTAGAAGACAGACACAAATGAAATAAAGTAACTAATAAGATATGATAACAGAAGAGTAGAATGATGAATTTGCATTGATGATTATAGAGCTCTTTATATTTCTATCAGTTATCCTAAAACAATAACAAAAATAACACTCAGTATGAATCTCACTAATATATGAAATTTAGGGAGGTCTAATAGTATATAGCCTTATCCCTAACTAATGGAGAGATTGTTTCCAAATAATTACATGAAAAGAAAGAGAGAGAGAGAGAGAGATTATCCTAAAAATAAAAAGATAATATTTAGGGAGTATTTACAAATATCATGAGAGTAATTATAGATATTCTAGAATGTCTAATTATATGATTCTAGGAAACTAAATGAAAGGAAGAATACTACAGAATCTCTTCTTATCAACTCCCATTAAGATCACGGGTGAAATTACAATAAACTTATCTTAAAATTGAAAAAAAGAAAAAGTTCTTAATGCTTTCATTATTAAATCTACAATTGGATTTGTAGTAAGGATGGAAGGAATAAAAAGTGCCTTTTTAGCAATTAAGTCCCAAATAAAATGAGTATCGATTTTGATGTACTTTGAGCAAGAATGTGAGGCAAGATCAACAATAATGAATGTAGTATTAGGGTTATCACATTATAAGGTGGGAGTAAGAGATGAGATCCAATTTAATTGAGTACAGAAGTAACCAACAAAGCTTAACAACAATAAAAGCAATACCTTTTTATTTAACTTTAGTACTATATCTAGTAATAATAGATTGGTTCTTAATACTCCAAAAAAATAAGATTAGTTCTAAGATAAATACACTAACTTGAGGTGAAGCGATAATCATCAACATAGGCTGCCCAATTAGTATCAAAATATGTATGAAGGATAAGATGGGTGGGTTTGGTTCCAATATCATAAGAGAAAATAAGTTTCAAATATTACAGAATTCATTTAATTACGGCCTAGTGAATGTTGGTAGGGCAATGAAGAATCTGAGATACTTTGTTCAATATAAACTAAATGTTTGATATGGTTAAGCAAACAAATTGAAGAGCTCCAACAATGCTATAACATTCAGTAGGATCAGAAAGTGAGAGACTATGGTTCTTGGACATAGGTAAAGTGGAATTAAAGGAACATGTTTTGATTGATCAAAGTGAGTTCAAAGAAGGAGATCAAGAGCGTATTTATTTTGTGTCAGAAGGAGGTCAGTGGTTGTAACTTCAATACCAAGGAAATAATGAAAACGGGCAAGGTCTCTAATGGTGAAGGTGATATGGTGGTCATGAATAAGGATTTGAGTAAATGATTGTGAAGAACCTATAATCAAGATATCATCCATATAAACTAGTAGAAAGATGGTGTGGGAGGAAGATGTATGAATAAAAAGAGAGGTGTCAAACTTGAAAAAAATGAAATGAAACCAAGGCTATAAAATTTTTCACTCAATTTATGAATCCATGCTCTAGTGGATTGTTTGAGGCCATAAAGAATTTTTTTTCGAGAGACACATATAGTTAAGATGACAAAGATAAGTAAAACCTGGTGGTTGATATATGAACACTAACTCTTGAAGGTTACTATGTAAGAAGATATTGTTAACATCAAGTTGATGAATTGACCAATTTTAAGAAAAGGCAAAAATGAGAATGATACAAATGATTATGGGTTTGACAATATGACTAAATATATCAACATAATTAGGACTAAGAGACTAGTAAAAGCCTTTAGCAACAAGGTGAGTCTTGTAACGATTAACAGTACCATCAAGTTCGCGCTTAATATGAAAGGCCTATTTATCGCTGAGAATGTTAGAAATGGAAGGTGGACGAATCAAATTCCAAGTGTTATTATAATGGAGGGTGTTAAACTCTTATAGTATAACTTGTTGAAAATATGAGAATTTGTTTACCTAAGTAAACAAGGTATGATGAAGCTTAATTGGAGCTTGAGGTAATGGTGATGTAGGTTGTGTGTTCATGAAAAGATTTGGGTTTATGATTATGATCACTGGTGCGAGTGACCTTGGGATGCAAAGATGGTGGAGTAGGTGGTAGTGGTGGTGGTGATGTAGCTGGTGATGGGTGAGAGCATGACGGGTAAGGTGGAGAAGATATGAAAGGTGGTATGATATCAGTTGGAGGGTTTGGCAAAAAAGAAGTTAGTTTCTAAGAATCTAACATTACTAAGAGATATATTTTGTCGATGAAAGGGTCAAGATAACAATAACCTTTATGCTAACAGAGTAATCTATAAAAACATAGAAAATTTTTTTTGAGGGAGTTTATCAAACCTAATGTAGCCAAGATAGGGAAGCATATTTACCCCTAAAATCAAAGATGATCAAGGTTGGGAGATTTTCTGAAAAAAGACCTTATATAGAAATTTATGATGAAAGGTTGGTGACGAAAGGAGGTTTAAAAGATACACAGCTGTAAAAAAAAAAAGTTGAGAGGTATGCAGGAGAGTGAGACTAGTTTTGATAATATGAAAAATTTTATGTTTGACAACCACATTTTGTTGTGTCGTGTTAGGATAGGAAATGCATTATGAAATGCTTTAAGAATTGAGAAAAAATGTACAAAGGACCTTTGATAAGTTTAGGTGCTTAATCTTATTAAAACATTTTGATTTTGGAGGCAAAGAGGTTTTTAACTTGAGAATTACAGGTTTGAAACGGATAAGCAGTTTAAGATTTATAAGTTATAGGATAGAGCTAGATGTACCGACTAAAATCATCTTCAAATGTGATAATGTAATAAGATCTAGATAAGAAAAGTGAGGGTGAGGGTGAGGGTGAGGGTGAGGGACCCTAATTGTCACAATGGATAAGTTGAGAAGATTATGATGCTTGTCTTGAAGATAAAGTGGAAGGCAAATGACCTACTTTTTTTTAAAAAAAACAAGAAGTACAATGATTATTGAGTCTTGAATTTTGTAAAGAAAGAAAAGGAGACAACTTAGACATTAGTTCATGACATGAATAACTAAGATATTGATGCCAAACTTGAAACAGAGCTTGAAAAGTAGTGAGAGCAATTAGATTAGTGAAAGTAGAAGGAATCTTCATAAGATAAGGATTATTGTGAATGCGACTTGCTAATAGAGGAATTAAATTCAATAAGAAAAGAGTTGCGTTTAACAAAATTAGAAATAGAAAATAGATTTATAGTGAGTTAAGTACAATTGAGATGTCTTTACAGCGAAGAGAGCGAAAGTGAATCGGTAGTAGTAAGAAACCAATAGAAGATATAGGATTGTCCAATATTGACAATCACTTTATTGGTACCGTAATACGATTGTCCAAATTCTACTACTTGCAAATTAGGAGCCATATGCACATAAGCACTTGTATTTGGAAGCTACTAATGTCACTTGAAATAAACAAAGGGAGGGTGTGTGAGGTTAAAGGCATAGAATATGGTTTGAGGCATAGAAGGGTTATGTCGAGGCATTAAGGGGTTATTTCTATACCAAAAATAACTAGTGATAGTTATATGACCAATCTTTTTACAAATTAGGCAGGAGAAAGTGGTGAAATAAATTAACAGTAAAAATGGCTCCTTGTGTAGTAAATAAGTTATTATAAAAAGGGACGTGGGGTATAATAAGAAAAGGTTAAGTTTGGCTATTAATTTGGTGCATTAGAAGTGCTGGGCTTGGGCCAAGAATCAAGGGAGATAGAAATGGGCTTGGGTTGCTTCTTAGATTGTGCATAAATCCTGAAAATCGTAGAACGCCGCCTCGTGTTTGTAACATGTTACTATCAAAGTGCTTAGAATAAGGCTAGAGAGCCTGATAGAAATATGCATCCATCCATCAAATAAATAAGACTTACAGAAAATGAATAAATAGATGCTCGTGAAATAAGATAGGAGTAGAATAATGGGATAACTTGAACTCATTTCACACTGCCACTGTCAATTTTGCTACTGCGAATGCCGTCTTTAACCCTGTGTTTGGTTAGCATCCTCAGAGGTGAGGACGGAGGACAAGGACATAAAAATTCTGTCCTGGGTAGCGTTTGCTTGCTGTCCTCGCCCATTTTTGTTTTGTCCTCAGAGGACGAGGACAGAAATTTTTGTTACAAAACTGAGGTACAGTAATTCTTGTCCTAAGGACAAGAAATGGAAATGACTAAAATAACCCTTTCAATACAGACGAAACCTTTGCAAATCTGTGTCCTCGCTCTCCTTCTTCCCTCTCCGCTTCGTCTCCCCAGTGAAAGGTATGAA
>JAOSBL010000212.1:18041138-18052576 GCA_027568915.1 Erythroxylum roraimae
AACTGTTTTGTTCCTGAGAACTTTCTCCTTGCTATCTAGAATCTGTATTGGCATTTCCTCATAGCTCAGATCATCACGCAGCTGAACTTCTGAGGCCTGAATGATGTGAGAAGGATCTGATCTGTACCTTCTCAACATAGATGTGATCTAAGAGTCACATAAGATGTGATCGATAAAATTATTATCTACCTAATTTAAATTTAGTTGGTTTGTTAAGCAAACTCAAGATCAACTATTTTTGAATGAGATCCTAGTGCATTAGGCAATTATTTAATAATTTCTCAATTTAATAGTGAGGGCTATTATTTTGAATAAAATAATGAGATTAATCAAATATTTACTAAAGTTCATATTTTATTTAATTTTATGGTATAAACTTATACTTGCTCTTTTTATGTCTTTCGGTTATTGAATCAGAAGTTGAGTACCAATCTAATGTTGAGGACCATCATAGATGCTAACAAGCTAACTGGACCTAACTTCTTGGACTGGTGTCGCAACTTGAGAATTGTTCTCAAGTAAGAAAAGAAGTTATATGTTATTGACAGTGTTGTTCTACCATAGCCTAGTTCAGATGTGACTAATGAGGCTTAGGAGATATATCAACATTATATTGATGATGTTTAACGAGCTACATGTGTCATATTGGCTGGTACATCTCGAGAGCTTCAGATACAACATGAGAACATGGATACTCCTGCTATAATTTTGCATCTTAAGGAGTCGTTTGGTTCATGAATCAGGGTAGAGATGTATCAATTCTCTAACTTGCTGAATATGATTAGGTATGTTAAAAAATTAGCCCAATTAGGTTTTGTCATGAATTATGGGTTGAGTGTTGATTTGGTGCTAAAGTCTCAGTTCGAACTTTTCACAGTTTGTTATGAACTTCCATATGAATTAAAAGGATATGTCATTTCCCAAATTGTAGAATGTGTTCAAGACTGCAGAGGGGTGCCTTAAGAAGGAACTGAGTTCTAATCTTGTTGTGGATTCTTCCAAGAGCAAGAAAAAGGCTTTAAGAAGAATAATATCAAGAAATAGAAGGCTTTTGCTAGAGTAGTAAAGCCAAAATGTGGTGTCAAGAAGAAGAGTAATGACAAGAGCACATGTTTTCACTACATAGTCAATGGATATTGGAAGAGGAACTGCCCATCTTATCTTGCTACCCTGAAAGATAAGAAGCTTAAGGAAGATGATTCTTCAAGTATGTTTATGATTGAGATCAATCTTTCTACTTTTGTTCTAGATTATTGGGTGTTAAATACTGGATGTGGTTCTCATATTTGTAATAACATACAGATGCTATCATGGATTAGATTGTTGAGAAAAGCTGAAGTGGACCTATGAGTAGGTAATGGAGCAAGAATTGCTGCATTAGCTATGGGAACTTGTAGTATAGCTTTTCCTTCTGGCCTATAACTAGAACTAAATAATTATTATTATGTTATAGTTGTTACTAGAAACATCATTTTGATTTCTTATTTAGATTTGAATGGTTTTGTCCTTATTATTAAGAATAAGAGTTGTTCTTTTTATAAAGATGATATCTATTATGGATCTACTTACAAACGGTTTGTTTGAGTTAGAACTTGAAAGGCTAATTCTTAACATAAATAGCAAGAAAAAAAAGTTAAGTGACCAAAATCTATCTTATTTATGGCATTATCAATTAGGTCATATCAATGAAACTAAAATCACAAAGTTACATAAGAAGGATATTTTGATCCTTTTGATTATGAATCATATGAAACTTGTGAATCTTGTTTGTTGGAAAAAAATGACTAAACTACCATTTAGTGGAAAGGAAGAACTTGCCAATGATTTTCTAGAGCTTATATATTCATATGTGTGTGGCCCTATGTCTATTTGTGCTAGAGGTGGATTCTCATATTTCATTACATTCACAAGTGATCATTCTAGATACAGTTATGTGTTCTTAATGAGTAAAAGTCTGAATCATTTAAAAAATTCAAAGAATATAGACTTGAGGTTGATAAACAAATTAGAAAAAGTATTAAGACACTTAGTGATAGCCTGTCGCTAACTACCAAATAATAAATTCCTAACTACCAAACTATGCAGTAAATGGCGAGCTAGGGTTGAATCACAGAGAGCTAGGATGCAAATGCTATTTCAAATGTTGCAAACAAAAGAAAACAAAACTCCCTAAAATGATGAAATGAGACAGATAAGATGCAAAAAACGTAAACAAAAAGACAAATACAAAGAGAATTTAGAAAATACTAATAAAATGGTAAAGAAGTGGGTTGGATATATCTTCGGGATTCCAAGATGTTCATTGATCCTTGAATCTAAATAAAAGGTACTCTCATCATGAGGTTAGCCTATGGACTCGATTAAGCTCTTAAACCCTTAATTTTTTTAAAATAGGCAAAACTAATAAGCTCTAGAAATGTCCGATCTCCACTATAACCTAGAATAGGCTCTCTAAGTTCAATAGCAAAGATGCCTTAGGTACTAAGAAACAACTAACTTAGGCCATTTACTCATAAGCTCGGAAGGTGTAACCTAAAGGTATGGGATCCTAGATTAGTTGATTAAGTATCCTGACAAATTCAACTAGCCTATTGCTACTTCCGGGAATCATTATGAACTATTACATATCACAGGCTTATCCCTAACCTTCGTATTAGAAAGTTACCTAAAGGGTGATCAAGCCTATAAGCAATTCCTAATTCATGACATTTATCCTAGATCCCAAACCAAACTAGACATACAAGCACCAATTTAAGACAAATTTAACTTCATTCTCACAATTTTCGTCCCTTCATCCTTATAATATCTCCAAACCCCCAAGTAATCTAGCCACACTTGTTCATATTAAGCAAAATAGACATTAAATAAACAAAACCCATACTCAATCAAATAAAACCAAGGCTGGAAATTATAAATGAAGTGATAAAAACTAAAATTCAACACTAACTTAATGGAAATCAAAACTCTTTATGTTAACAAATGACTAATCATACCCCAAATTACAAACTTTAAACTACTAGTATCAAAATGAAAATTCCAGCACACACAACTTGTACAAAAACCTAAATTAATTGATCATGAATCTAAAAACATACATAAATCCTAACTATTAAGCACAAATCAATCAAGAGCATCACAAATAAGCAAAAACCCATAACCTAAACCTTTAAACATTCAAATACCCAATAATTTCATATATGAAAAAAAATCACATAAATAACTCAAACAACCAAGATTAAAGTTGGAAAATTGAAGGAATAAACATCCATTGATCTAATATAAAGATTCCTTACAAAATTCATGAATTTTAACTATAAAATCCATTAAACATTCATTCTAAATATCCTAGAACATGTAAAAACGTGATTAACACTAATCAAGCTGTAAACCAATGGAATGAATATTAAGAGATTTGGATGTATGGAAATAAAGTAGTGAAACTGAAAAAAAATAGCTACTTATGGAAAATCATGAATGAACAACCGACTATAGCTAAAAACCAATGAAAAAGCTAAGCCAAAATGAAGTGAAGAAAATGTTGTAGTTGTCTCTACAGTGGAGAGCCTCTCTTGGAAAGCTAGTTCCAAGCCACCACCTTGCCAAAAAGCATTGAAGTCGTAACCATCATTTTGTGCTCTTCTCCACGCTACCGTTACTACTCTCCCCTCTTTTTTTCTTCTTTTCTCCACCTTGGTACTATTCTATTTATCCCATTTATTTGTTGGTCCACCTCTACTGTTCACGTTACTCGTTACTGTGCGTTTTAGTTAAAACGCATCTGCACTGCATATTGAACGTCTGCGTTTCACCTTCTACCTTATCCTCCTGCATTGCATTTTGGTTTATGCCTCTAGCTGTTGTTTTGTCGTTTCTGTTCAACGTGTGTGAGTGCATGAAACACACACACGTTGCTTGCATGTTGGCCTAACTTTGTTGTCTTCTTTTGCTAGCTTTTTGTTCTCACTGTATTGTTGTTTTCTGCTCCTTGCCTCCCAGCTGATGCGTTGAGGTTGTGATCTTTTTCTTCTGTCCTATCCCATGCTACTGTTCTATGATTTTATGAATTAGTTTCTGGTGTACCTACAGTGTTCACACATTTATCCATGCCTACCTCTCTTTATTTGCTACTGCTCTCTTCAACTACGTTACTGTTCACTGATGTGATGAATTAACATTATGGTCCAATTTATTATTCACTCTTCTTTTAAAGCAGATGCTTCTATTAAATGTTTGCATTTTTTTAAAAAAGGCTCCTTATGTCTGCTGCTATGTCGTTTTGGACTTGGTGTGCTTGTGTGTTGCTACGTCGTTTTCTCTCCGTACGTCTTGATTTTATGAAATAATTTTTGGTCCATCTACGGTACTTTTAAAATCTACACTCCTGCCCTTTAAAACATCTCCGTTTCTTTCCTTTGGACTGTTGTTGTGTTTTGCTACTAGCCAACGAGAGCGTTTCTCCTTTACTATGCTTGCATTTTGGTTGTCGCGTTGTCGTTCTGTAACATCCCGTTTCTATATTAAGGGTTAGAATCCTATATTTCTGTAATTGAGAAATAACAATGGGAGATTAGAAATTGCACTTCATGCTCATGCATAGCATAGTATACATACACGTGAATTTGATTATTGCACACATTACAATGAATTGTTCATGCAGTCATTTGACATTTTTCGGGTATAAATGATTGTTTTAATGTGATTATAATGTGAATTATGGATTATGTGTCTTAAAAATTGAGTTGGTGTGTATAAGTAGTGATTTAGAATTTTTGGAGAAATATGAAAATTTTCTAAAATTAAGGGTATTTTTAGACTAGGAAAAATGTCAAGTGGTGAGACAATTGATAAATGATAATAGAAATAAGAGTCAAATGGCAGTGAAAATTTTTATAAATGACATTGGGATTTAATGATATATGTCATTGAAAATTAGAGGACATTTGGAGTAGAAATTAGAGATAAATGGACTAGTTAAATAAAAGACCAAGGAGAGACCATAAGAAAGTGACATGTGGCAACTGATAAGTGACAAGTGTCACTTGCACACCACTTGTCTTAACCCACAATTTTTGCTAAATGAAAGACCCATTCTCATTTTGTTCTTTCACTTTCTATTTACTCCTCTCTTCGTCAGCTTCTCTCATCTTCATCCCCTTTATTTATCTTCATCCCCAATACTCACTTCTCACCCATCAATGTTGAAGCTTACTTTCACCTTTCATTTGCTACTATTTTTTTGTTGTCTTCTTCATTTTTTACTAAAAACCCAACCCTATTGCCTTTGAATGATGACGATTGTGTGGTGTTGAGAAGCTAGGGTTAAGAGTGATTTGAATATTTTGGAGTAAACAAGTAAGTATAAAGCATTACTCTTCTTTATTTTTTAAATGAAACATGTTTTGATGATAGTTAAGAGTTAAATGATTATAAAATGAGGATGGGTACATGCTAAAATGTGAATGAGAAAACTTGGGTATGTTCATCTCTTGCTTTTACATATATGATGATGATCAATATTTCATAAGTTGTTATTGAGATGATTTGAGTTAGAATGATCATTAAAGATGTTGTAGGAAAAAGTGCAGAAATTTTTGATAAATAATGGGTTTTATGTTCTGTTTTCTTGGTATATCACCATGGATCTTTTCGAGTGTTATAGAGTTGATTTAAAATGAGTTAGATGCTAAAGAAAAAGGGAGAAATGTGGTGTCTTGACATGGGAAGAATTAAGATGATAGCTAGATGTTGAAAGATCTTGAAATGGTGATGAAAATATGCTGATACGTTAAATCTGGGTAAATTCGTTTGTCACGATATCGTGATAGAGAGGAAACATTAGGTAGTGCACGATCGTGCACAAGCATGATCGTGACAGTGAGAAAGCCTTAGGGGAGTTGCACGATCACACGATCGTGATAGAGAGGGGATATCAAACAGTGTGAATCAACAAGAAGTGCACGATCGTGCACAAGCATAATCGTGACAGTGAAGGTGCGATGCTTTTTGATAGTTTTAAACACCTTTTACTCTTTTGACCATAATTTCTTCTTCGGACCTCCGATTGACTTGAAGTTTGAACCACAAGCTCCTCATACATTGTCCTTCCTCTCTACCAGAATTAATTGTCATCTGAATTCACTAGGAAAGGATTGGTAAATGGTTGATTGATGAATTTAGGATGAAAATGATGAAGTATGCTGGAATTTGTTAAATGGAGTGTTTTCACTAAACATGTATCTGTATTTTGGCTATATCTTAAAATATAGATATCAAAATGGAATTATTGTAATTTTATAATAAACTAGAGACATATGGCTGCAAATTTCATGAAGGAGGTGAATTTTAATTCTGTCTTTAAGAGTTTCAAATTTTGGCTTGAAATTGAGTACTAAGTGTTATTGTAGTTTGAGTACAGTCTGAAGTATTTGTGTATAACTTGTAGAATACTAAACCAAATTGTGTGAACTTGGTGTCCTTAGAAACCTAATACATATGAAAACATTTGTTTAGAAGAGTGTATTGCCTAAATACCTCATTTTTTTGTCAAAATGGCCATGCAAAAATTAACCAAAAAATCTATTTTGAGAAAAGCTGGAATGATCGATTGATGATGTTATAACTTAGTGAATGAATAGTTGATATCAAAGTACCAAAGGCATGAGTATAATGGGAATGAAGATGTTCATGTGATTGTAGTTGTGATTCAAAAGAGTTGGGTAATATGTATTAAGTAAAGGTGACTGAGAATTGGGTATTATGAGAGCATATACTGCTAGAAAAGAAATGACGAGTAATTGAATTATGGTATTAAATTAACCAAGTGTTCTTGAGGTGTAAACCTAAGAATAAGCTAGACACATACAAATGACATGGTTTGATTGATCAAGAGACGTGATTAAGGAAACATACCCGGAATAGTCAAATTGAGCATGCATTATACATTACCCATATACCTATGTGTACAATTGAATGTTTATGTGATTGTGCAATTAATAATGTGCGTGCAATATGTGTATGGCATGATGTTGATATATAGGATAGAACGTCCGTATCTAGACGTTTCCAGATCAAGGAAGCAAATGCTAATCTGGAGCGTACTATAAGTCAACTTAGATGGTCTTACTTTAAATGATTGTTCTGTTTAAATTTATGTAATGAATTATTATGCGATGTGAATGTATTGATTCCGGACATTGAATGTCTGAGGCATTTGATGCATGAATATCATATTAGAAGTACTCAATGTATGTGAATTTGACAGAATAAGTGATACTCAACTTGATTGTTGAATGCCAGACCAAGTTTCGATGAAAAATTTAAATGTGAATGTGAATAAAATAAGTGATACTCAACATTATTGTTGAATTTCGGACCAAAGTTCGATGATAAATATGAATGTGAATGTGAATCTGAAATAAAGTGTCTGATTGAATGTATGTGAATGTGATGCATTTCATTACATGAATATATGAACAGATAAAGGTTGTTGTGACCGGAGTAGCCACCAAAAAAGAGCTTAAAGCTCATAAAGTGATTAAGAGCCAAAGGCTCACTATGTAAAATGAGCCCTATATTTCCAACAGATAAGGGACAGTTATTAATGAGCCCGATATCTACAATAGATACGGGACAGTTACAGGCACCCGATCACAACAATAACAACTAGAAGTGAGTCTTATGAGCATTGCATATACATTTACTATGTATGTTTTGAATGATTGAAATGAATTGTTGAATTGTGTTGAATGAGAAATGTGGAAATTGTGAACAAAAGAGTTTTGTGATTTTACACGATGATAAATGAAATTATGTGATTATATGAATTGACGTGTTATGTGATTGAGTGAACCGTTGAGGATGGTCCACTCATTGAGTTCACAAAACTCAATCTAAAATTTGCAACTTTTTTTTTGGCTTAGAGAAGATCTCCAGTTAGACAAATTGGAGTCTAACCACTTAATTCGAGTAAGAGATAGAGGTTGGGATCAGTTCGCGCTTGCATATGTATTTCATTATTTTGTATCAAAATATGTATTCCGCAATTATTGTACCACTTGTATCTGAATAATTATGTTTTGTAATGACTTTCCAAATTGGGAAATGTTTGTAAATGAGATTGATCAATAATTGTAATGACTTTATGTCTAAATGTGTTTTGTATTTGTAATGGACTCAAGTGACTACTGAGATTGTTTATGAATAAAATGGGCCAAAAAAGGTTTATTGATTTTTCTAAATATGCGTGACAAATTTGCAATGAGTTTATTCTAGCACGCCACCTTCGTAAAGTATATTATCGAATACTGTCGATGTGTTCGCGAATATGCCTTATGAGAGTGGGGTGTTACACGTTCCTTGCTCCTTCCCACTTTCCAGCCTTGTACGTTCAATTCATGTGAAGAACCATGCATAGCTCTTACATAGCTCACGACTTTGTTTTATCATTCCTACTGTTACTTTGCTTCTTTGGCGTGGACTGCTCCTTTATCCATTAAACTCTACCGTCCATCATCCTCTGTTGTGCTGCCATTAAATCACATTCTTGCATGCTAAAACATGCACGTAAGTGATGAATTTCTACTTCCTTATGCCTCCAACGTATGTTGTCCATTAAATATGTTGTCAATTAAATCATTATCTTGCATAGATGTCGTGAGTGAGTGATTCTTCTTCCTTTGCACATATATTTGTGTTCAATCCTTTAATCTATATGTAAACATAAAATGAACACAATTTAAGTATTTAAACACAACAATATGATTGAAAAGACATCGAAATGCATAAGAAAATATAAGATAATTCAATCATAGCACTTAGATCAGATCGAGGTAGTGAATAGTTACAACACGAGTTCGTAGTTACTTAAAAGAGAATGTGATTCTCTCACAATAGACTCATCCCGGAACTCTGTAACATAATGGAGTATCTAAGAGGAAGAATTGTACTCTATTAGATATGGTATGTTCCATAATGAGTCATACAATCCTTCCTGTCTCCTTTTGGGGATATGCCATTGAAATTATTGCTTACGTTCTAAGTAAAGTTTCATCCAAATTGGTTGACAAGACACCATATAAGATATGGATTGGTAGAAGACTAAGGTTATTACACTTAAAGATTTAAAGATGTGATGCTTATATGAAGCGTGCAATATCTGATAAGCATAAAGCTAAATCAAATAAATGCAAATTTGTGGGGTATCCGAAAAAGGGTATCAAATATCAATCTTACCATCCTCTTGAGCAAAAGGTGTTTGTCTGAAGACATGCTACATTTTTATAAAGATAATTTATTCTCAAAGAAAGTAGTCAGAGTGAGGTAGAACTTAGAGAAGTTTAAGAGCACAAATTCATATCCAGATAGAATAAGAACCTCAAGTTAATACTATGATGTACAACACATAGTCCATGATGTACTAGTAGGATATGTCATCCCCCATTAGATTAGATCTATACATTAAAGGGAAGGATAATGAATCGCTCATACATGATGAGCCTACTACTTTTAAAGAAGCAATGTCTGATGTTGATTCTTTAAAATGACGTAAACCTATGAGATCTGAAATAGGATCCATATACATTAACCAAGTATGGACTTTGGTGGTTCACCTGATGGTATTGTACCTATTAGACGCAAGTGGGTTTTTAAGAGAAAACTAACATGGATAATGACTTAAGGTTATAAATAAAAACAAGAAGTTAATTTTGATGAAACTTATTTGCCAATAGCTATGCTTAAATCCATAAGGATTTTATTAGCTATGGTCGTATATCATGATTATAAAGTATGGCAGTTGCATATAAAACCAACATTTCTCAATGGGAATTTGTTTAAGGATGTGTATATGACACAACCTGAGGGTTTTGAATTAAAGAGATTTGCTAATCAAGTATGCAAGTTGCAAAATTCTATTTATATAATTAAGTAAGTGTCACATATCCATTTTGATGAGAAAATCAAAGAGTTTGATTTTATCAAAAATATAAATGAACCATTTGTCTATAAGAAGGTCAGTGGGAGTGCAGTCGTTTCTTAATGCTATATGTGGATGAAATATTACTAATTGGAAATAACATACCACTGCTCCAATTTGTAAAGATTTAGTTATCCAAGAACTTGCTCTATGAAGGATATGGGAGAAGCAACCTATATTCCTGGAATAAAAATATATAGAGATAGATCAAAAAGGTTTCTTGGACTATCCTAATCTACGTACATAAACAAAGTTCTAAAGAGGATTATTATAGAGAATTACACCCAGATCGTATGAGATTTCTCTCTCATAAAGTATGTGTCTTAAGACACGAGAAGAAAGAGATAAAATGGATTATGTTCCATATGCTCCAATAATTAGATCAATCATATATGTGATGTGCACTAGACCAGATGTCTCTTATGCTTTAAGCATAACGAGCAGGTTTTACGTCAATCTAGTTGAGTGTCACTAGACGACTATGAAAAATATCTTAAAATATTTAACAAGGACTAAAGATATTTTCTGATCTATGGAGGAGCTGAAATGAGAGTTTAGGGGTATTCAAATACTAGTTTTCGATCAGATTTATATGACAGTAGGTCATAGTCAGGGTACATCTTCACTCTGAATGGTGGTGTGGTAAGTTGGAAAAGTTCCAAACTACCAGCCATTGCAGATTCTACGACCAAAGTAGAGTATATTTTTGTGTTTGAGGCAGTAAAGGAAGCAGTATGGTTTAAGAAGTTCATCACTGAACTTATAATGGTGCCTAGCATTGTTGAGCCTATAATATTGTACTGTCACAACAATGATGCTATTGCACAGGCAAAGGAACTAAGATCTCATCAATGGTCTAAACATATACTCAAAAAGTTTCACTTGATCAGGAAGATAGTGGAATGGAAAGATATAGCATTGGAGCAAGTTCCCACTGAAAAGAATCTTGTAGATCCTCTCACTAAGCCATTGCCTCAAAAGCGACATGATCGACATATAGATGGATATGATATTAGATAAGTAGGCAATTGACTTTAGTGCATATGGGAGACTGCTAGCTTATGTCTTTGCAACCAATTGGTTGAAATTTGATGTATGATATTATTAATTTAATTAATAAGGGCATTTTTTGTTGGATACCGTTACCGGAACCCAACTCTTAACGAATTTCCATCGATTTTTTTTTAATAACTCCGATACCATAAGCATCATCATCTCATTTCTAATTGCTCTGATACCGAAACCGAATACAAAATCAAAATCCGAACAACAAAAACATGCGGAAGCGAAAACAAACGACGTGAGCCGAACGGAAACACATCGAACGCGAATCGAATACAAACTAAACTGTACCACAATCCGAACCAATGAACGAAACACAAATCGACTAATCGAATCGAATCGAACTCAAATCCGATTCGGGAACACAAGGCGAAAGAAATCGGAAACGAATCAAATAAACGGT
>JAOSBL010000212.1:18074772-18085696 GCA_027568915.1 Erythroxylum roraimae
GATCTAGTGGATCAAATGGCGGAGTGCATCAGGTATTTTATGTGATAAAAAGGTCCCTGTAAAACTCAAAGGGAGGTTCTATAAAATGGCGATTCGACCCACCTTGCTATATGGGGCAGAATGTTGACCGCCTAAACGTAGACACATGAGATAGTTGGTGGTAGCAGAAATGCGTATACTTAGATGGATGTGTGGCATTACCATAAGAGATAGGATACAGAATCGGGTAATGAGAGAGAGACTACAAGTGACAAGTATTGCTGACAAGTTGAGAGAGACAAGGCTTAGGTGGGTTGGCCAAATGCGCAGGTTGCCCTCTGGTGCTCTGGTACGGCGCGATGAGTTAATAGACCTGAGTGGCTACAAGAGGAGGAGCGGAAGGCCTTACAAGATCTGGAGGGAAGTGATTAAGGAAGATATGTCAAAGTTGGCCCTCACTGAGGCAATTGCTAGAAGTAGGAACGTCTAGCATGATAGGATAAGAGTAAACGACACACGTATCACATAGGAAGTTCAATCGAACCATAGGGTAGTCTTTATCCTCAAAGGCCGCTCCGTGACGACCCCTAGTGCACCTAGCAACGAAAAGAGCCGGTCTCTACAAGGTGTAAGGTACTAACAGATCAGGTTATAAATCAGATATGTCTTTGTTGTTTTTTGTACTTAATTATGTGGCGCGCTGGTTTTTACCTATTCAATTTATTTTATTTTCTCTCTTCTTCTGTGTCCTGCATCATTATTTTGCATGTCACATCTGCATGTGGCTTTACCAAAAACAACCTCTCTACTATGTAGGGGTAAGGCTGCGTACTATATGACCTCCCCAGACCCCGCTTCACTGCGGGATTTCAGACTGAGTGCGATGATGATGATGATGATGATGACAAGCTTCTTCTTTCCCGAGACTAGAATTGATTAGCTTAAAAAATTTTCATATATATTTTTTACTTATTATTTTTTCTTTTCAAGTCTCTCACATAATCTAACTAATAAATTATATATTTTTGTTTATCTCTTTATATTTCAATTAAAAGTTTTTTTTAAATTATTATTGTTAAAAAATAAATAACTATTTTTATCCTTAAAAAATATTAAATTTTTTAACTTCACTAATAAATTATATTTGTCAAAATTCAGGTTCATTTCATACTTTAATTGAAAATTTTAATTTTTTTGCTAAAAACTAATTATTATTTTTATCATGAATTTATTTAATAAATTGAATTATTAATTGGTATATATAAGTAATTTTGTTTTAGATAATTTAAAAATGTGTTAAAAATAATATTTAAACTATAATAAAGTATATTTAAAGAATATTAAAAAAGAAGTTAGTCATTTTTGAGTTTCTTTAAACATAGTACAAATTTTGCGAATCTTTAAATAAATGATAATATAATTTTTTTATTTTTATGTTAGATCTAGATTAAATTATTAGATTTATTATTAATTTATTATATATTGATTGGCATTATTAGTATATTTTTATTTTAATAAACTTTTTATTTGTTATATGGTTTTTAAAACATTGAATAATAATTAACGCTTGTTTGCACTTTGCAGATCGCTTCTAAGCCTATCAATGTTCCTCGGAATTATTGTCATAAGGGGAAACCCTCACAAAACCTCTCATACTAGCCTTTCGTAGGCTTATTTCTATCACACCCTCACCGGTGGCCGCCTGTTTCTTCTCGCTTGTGCGCCCTGTTTCTCTTTACTTTCGGATTTCTTATATCGCACATAAGCATACTTATAAGTGTAGGTGGCCTAAACCCTAATTTGGAACAGTTAACTGTCAGTTTACCGCCTCCAATGGCTTTCTTTCCTTTCAATTCTCTTCTTTTGTTGGTTTAAAAATGATTATTTAGTAGTGTTTTCTCCAGTTTAAGGATGGGTGTCAAGCAAGAGAATGGTGATTCTGAGAAGATTTTGCCTCCTGTTGAGCAGGTGTCAATTAATTCCAGTACCTTACCATATTCTGTGTATAGTTAACTTAACATCTTGATTCTAGATGCTTTATATTTTCAGGAATTGGCTGATGAGTTGGATACTAAAGTGAAGAAGTATCTTAGAGGAGAAGGTGCCAATTTGGAGGTCTGAATATTTCTGCTTGGGATGTTTAGTTTCGAAACTGTTTTAGAGTTTTGCTGCATTGTAATGTCTCTCCCTGTTTGCATGCAGGTGTTGAAGGACAAAAAGCTTAGGGGTCAACTTTCTGTTAGAGAAGAGCTATATGGTATATCAGCTAAAGCTGCTGCCAAGACTGAGAAAGTGAGTTCTTGGTCACCAATTTTTAGTTCCTTATTTCCCTTATCAGTTCTCAGAAAGTGAGTTCTTGGTCACCAATTTTTAGTTCCTTATTTCCCTTATCAGTTCTCTAGAATTACAAAATCTGAAACTTTAGACTGTGTCTGTTATGTTGATGATGAGGAATATGATGAATATGTTACTATATGGTTTGAGAGATTGCAGTGTAAAATATTAGGGAATTTGGATGGTGTTATTGAGTTTTTATGTGCGAGGTTGACTGGTTTGCGCGTGTACAAACAGTGGCTTATGCCCAGTGAGGGAGGGTATTTAGAGACTGAAGGCTTAGAGAAGACATGGAGAATCAAACAGGAAGCAATTGGACGTGAAGTTGACATCTCCAGTAAAAGGAAACAGTACGATATAGTGTTACCTGGTAGGTTTCTGTTGCTGAATTTGTTTCCACTGGATTGTTTATTTTCTCTTGTACTATTTTTAAAGCTCAGGGAGAATAATTATTATTCCCTTCGATCTTTCCTCTTCATGCTGTAGTATCTGGGTTAATTTTCTGTTTTATACCTGCCCTAAAGATTTAAAATCAGTGCAATTACCTGTATGGAATATATCTTTTTGACTGCGATGTGCAGACCTTGGTCCATATACTTTGGATTTCACCCCAAGTGGTCGATACATGGCTGTTGCTGGACGGAAGGGCCACTTGGCAGTTGTAGACATGAAAGATATGAAACTAATCCGAGAAATACAGGTATGCTTTGCTCTTGAAGGCTGAGCTGCTTTTTGGTGAGGCATGGCCAAAGAGTGAATAAAACTTTTCTTAGATACATTATTTTCTTAGATGGTTAATAGGTCTTATTTCCCATCTTCAGTTTATTTTTCCTTTCTTCTTGATCTATCTGCCTATAGATTAGAGTGCAATGATAAATTTTACCGGCTTGTTCTTCTGTTTTGTTGAAATGTTGTAGATTACAAGTTTCATAACTCTGCTACAGTTTCAACATATATCTTTCTAGCTGTACATCATTGGTATTTGCTTTTATGTGTGATATTACTCATTTGAGTGTTCAATGGACATTTCATCATAATGTAAATACAATATGCCCCTAAGTGAGTCTATGCGGTATTTTGGATCTATTGTAGATTAATACATAATACTACGTATATTATCAAGTATTAGCTTATACTGTTTCCAGAAAACGAAGTGGTTGCAAATGTATTTATAAATATTTACTGTTATCCTAGGTTGAATATTTTAAAACTGATTGATCTCCTTTTGACATGTTGATACTTGGTTTTCTTATCAAGACATGGATGTTCCTGCTTTCTTCTCTAGAAGGCTAGACAAATGTTTACTGATTAGGTTTTGTTCTTTCAGGTTAGAGAAACAATTCTTATCAAGACATGGATGTTCCTGCTTTCTTCTCTAGAAGGGTAGACGAATGTTTACTGATTATGTTTTGTTCTTTCAGGTTAGAGAAACAACAAGGGACATTGCGTTCTTGCACAATGAGCTATTTTTTGCTGCAGCTCAGAAAAAGTATGTTGTGTTATTTTAATAGGAAGAAACTAATAAAAGAGTGTTGTTTGCTATGATAAGTTAGACTTGCCTTGTTATAAAGGAAAACTCTGTACAAAAATAGAGAGTTACATACCACTGTTGCACTGTATGATCTCCTAGAGTTTTTATGAGTTAATATAACCTTCCTGAATTTTGTACTCTTAATGAAGTGCGAGGGCTCTTGATCTATACTCCATGGTGTTACTGAAACTAAATTGCAAGTGGCAGCCATTTTTTTGTTATGCAATATTTTACTTATTGTTGCTTTATTAGGATGTGAGGCTTAACATTAGATACCTGGGATTTTCAAAGTTATTGGTTTAAGTAGTATTTTGTTGCAATGCCTCGTCTAACACAAGTCGCTCAAAAATGACTGTCTTGATTGTCTTGCAGTTCTATTTGAATGGTGTGGCTAACGTTTTCAAATGGTAACAGGTACACGTATATTTATAACAGGGATGGTGTTGAACTTCATTGTTTAAAGGTAAGTATCCTGTCCTGTCCTTGATGAGTTGTGATGGATCTAAAGGCTTTAGTAAGCTCCTCACCTTTTGAACATGCCAAATTTTTTTAAAAAGTTTTTGATTAATGATTACTTGTGTCTGCTTCACTTTTTTAATCACTTGGGTGTTTGTAGATTAGTAGCTTTTTCTTGGTATCTCATATATCTTGGCTTTAATTTTTGAAGAACATTCTGTACAACTTTAATTAACTTTATACAGATTCTAGTTGAAATTTTGTTGGCTTGGCATGCAAATTGTAGAGTAAGTTTATATCCTTTCTTTGGTCCTTTCTATCCTTTTGATTTGTTTATGAGACAACTAATTAGCTTCATGATAAATACTTGATAAGCAAGCCATATGTTATACTTCGGGGATAATTTGTTCCCATTTAGAAAATGCATTTGGACTTCTAAGAATGCAATTAGTTAAACTTTCATTCATCTTCTTGAAGGGGAAAAAGAATAAGCTAAAAAGGTGAAAACATTAAACTGTAGCTGGTCTTGCAGCTCTGGGGGGCTCCGTGCTTCTTTTGTTTCTTTTTTTAATTTATTGTGTCGCTAGTTAAATGATGATCCTATCAATAAAATTTAAAATGTTACAGTACTTAAATGTTATTCGGGTCCCTCCTATTATGGTAAGAAGTCCTGTCTGTTATTGTGGAATACTGTGAATTGTACTAAAAGATTGTATGCACGTGCTATAGGAACATGGTGCAGTGTCAAGGCTTCAGTTTCTTAGAAATCATTTTCTCCTGGCATCAATAAATAAATATGGGCAGCTTCATTATCAAGATATTACGACCGGTCAGATGGTAGCTAATTTTAGAACAGGTTTTGGTCGAACAGATGTGATGCAGGTCAATCCCTTTAATGGAGTTATTGCTTTAGGACATTCAGGCGGTACTGTGAGCATGTGGAAGCCCACAACTGCAGCTCCTTTGGTCAAGATGTTATGCCATCCAGGGCCTATCACAGCAATGGCATTCCATCCTAATGGACATCTCATGGCCACTTCTGGCAAGGAAAGGAAAATTAAGATATGGGACGTGAGGAAATTTGAGGTTCTCCAAACTATCTCAGGCCATGCAAAGACTGTAGACTTCAGTCAGAAAGGCTTGCTGGCTGCTGCAACTGGATCATTCGTTCAGATTCTAGGAGATTTTTCAGGATCGCAGACTTATAGCAGATATATTAATCATTCTATGGTAAAAGGGTATCAAATAGGAAAGGTGTTATTTCGACCTTATGAAGACGTACTGGGCATAGGGCACTCGATGGGATGGTCTTCAATTCTCATACCAGGTTCAGGTGAACCCAACTTTGATACATGGTTGGCAAACCCATTTGAAACACCAAAACAACGGCAAGAAAAAGAAATCCGTTCTCTTCTTGACAAACTCCCACCCGAGACAATTATGCTGGACCCTTCAAGGATTGGTACTGTGAGGCCTCCAAAGAGTAGAGAGCAACCAACAAAACAGGAGGTAGAAGCCAAGATTGAAGGTGCTATTGAGGCAGCAAAGAACGTTGAATTCAAGAAGAAGACAAAGGGGAGGAATAAGCCTAGTAAGAGAGTAAAGAAGAGAAAGGAGGTTATTGAGAAAGCCAAGAGGCCTTTCTTTGACCAGCAAATGGAGGAAAATCCAACAAAAAAGAAACAGAAAATCAGCCAAGTAAATGAGCTTCCTACTTCCCTACAAAGATTTGCTCGTAAGAAAGCAACCGCATGATTTGTACTAAAACTATGTTCCCCATTGTTTACCTCTTCGCTACATTACATTTACCAAGTTTTGTTCTTGCATATGTATCACTTTTCATTTCCAGCAGAATATCCATCTGTTCCCCATTGTTTACCTCTTTGCTACTTTACTCTTACCAAGTTGCATGTGTATCCTTCTCATTTCCAGCAGAATATCCATCCAGTTACTTTTCTACGATGGAAACCAAGATAATTCAACTGAATTGAATTGATTCCGTAGTTTGGAATTGACAGTTAGCTTAATATTTTATTTAAAATAGATTATAAATATTTTTATAATTCTAATTTTTTAAATAACGAGCAAGAAGTTCTAGTTTTATATCGTTTATTTTGTATTGAGTTATATATATAAAAAATACTAAAATCGCGTTTATAAATTTCAATGGAAGTGTAATTAGAATATTAACTATTCCAAGCAGGTTTAAAAGAACTGGCAGTTGTTGCATCATTTGTTTACTAACTAATGGACTTAAAGCAGGAAGTGTCCTATACAAGACATCAACAAATTGCGGTTGAAGATAGTGAAAGATGCGACTGAAATTTATCGGTCTATTTAACCCAAAAAATTACTAATCACTTGAGTTTCGGTTCGATTCATTTTCGTATACTTAATGATAAAAACCGGCCGGTTTTAACCGGTCGGCTTTTTTGACAAAACGGACTATATGTCGGTTCATTTAAGTATGTGGGCCCAGTCCTACCTAGGATACCTGTCAGCTTATTTAAGTATGTGGGGGACACTTTGTCCTTGTGAGTCGTGCCTCGTTGACATTTTTTAACGAAGTTTTTAATGAAATTGTTTTCTTTTCAATTCTATCATATAATCTAATTAATAAATTATATTTTTAAATTTTAAATTTTATCTTTAGATTTGAATTAAAATTTTTGTTTTAAATTATTATTGCTAAAAATAAATTACTATTTTTATCCCTAAAAAATATTAAATTTATTTAATCTTACTAATAAATTATATTTATCAAAATTTATGTTCTCAATTTATCTCTTTATACTTTAATTTAAAATTTCTAAATTATTATTGTCAAAAAAATATTATTTTTATCATTAATTTTTAATAAATAGAATTATTAATTAATATATATGAGTGATTTTGTTTAAGATAATTTAAAATGTGCTAAAAATAATATTTTAAATATAAAAAATCATGTTTAAAGGACATTAAAAAAAGTTAGAATAGAATTAGAATCTTTTTAAACACTATAACTTTTATAAATTTTTAAATAAATGATAATAAAAAATATTTTTATTTTAAATTTATATTAGATTCAATATTAATTTAAATTATTAAATTTATTATATATTAATAAACATTATCAATATATATTTTATTTTAATGAAATATTTTATTTTATTTTATTTATATTTTTTATAATCTTTACTTATTATTTATTATATACCCCAATTGTTAATATTTAACCTTTAAATTTTTAATCTCTTCTAATGAATTTGATGTTCGGTAAATTTTTAACACATCGTGCGAAACAATATCTACGATTTCAAGGATAGCTCCTCCCGAGTCTCCTGATAAACTCTCTCACTCTCTCTTTCAAATGCTTTTTAGTTAAGTGTTTGTTTTTTTAAAAAAAATCAGAAGGATAAGTTACCATATGCCATGAGCATCTTAATCTCCTCGCCCACTTTTTCTATCCTACGCCCCAGTCCCACCCTACACTCTTCCGCTAATCTTTCTTTCTCTCAATCGTCGCTAACACTTCCCATCTTTCGTGTTCACATTATCCATCGTGCGCCATATGCGGCCGCCGTGGCCTCCTCCTCATCCGCCTTCTCCGTTGGAGCTGGAGCCGTCCTACAGGACGCCGGAGCTACTGCGGCTGTACTCGCCGGCTCTTACGTTCTTGTCCTCACTTTCGATGCCCTCGCTGAACGGAAAGTTATTCAACAGGTAACTGAAATGCTTGTATGGGGTCCCTACGCTGTGAAAATACACTTCCAATATTAATCAACCAGGAAAGATTCGGTCTCACTTTACTTGTTTGTCTGTTTATTTTTCTCTTTCAATTTTAACCGTCTTCGACAGAATTTGAGTAGAAAACTGGTCCATATATTGTCCGGATTGCTTTTTGCGATTGCTTGGCCCATTTTCAGGTTCTCTTTAATCTCTCTTGAAACAAAAAGAAAGCGATTTTAATGTTTTCTATTTGAGATTCATTTTATTTTTATTTTTATAATAGCACAGTACCTCAACAGAAGCTCGATACTTTGCTTCTCTGGTGCCCCTTACCAATTGCTTCAGGCTTCTCATCCACGGCCTCTCTTTGGCTACCGATGAAGGCCTCATAAAGTCCGTCACTCGGGAAGGAAAACCTGCGTAAGTAAACAATATATGTTAACTATACTTCTGCTTTAATCCAACGATGGAGTTAAGTGGGAATTTGGGTATTGCAGGGAGTTGCTGAGAGGGCCTTTGTATTATGTCCTCATTTTAATCTTATGCACACTGGTCTTTTGGCGGGAGTCCCCAGTTGGGGTCATCTCCTTGGCTATGATGTGTGGTGGGGATGGTAAAAACTTTTTACAGTTGCTTGATTTGAGTTCCTGTTGCTTTTCTTAACCTTCCAGTTACTAATTTCAGTCTACTGACATTCAGGAGTGGCTGATATTATGGGAAGAAGATATGGGTCAATGAAGCTTCCCTATAATCAGGAGAAGAGTTGGGCTGGTAGCATATCCATGTTTGTTTTCGGTTTCCTGATTTCTATTGGGTGCGTTTGAGGTCCCCATTATAAGCAAATCATGAACATGAAAGAAAGCTACATATGTTATTTGTACAGATGTTTCGCACTTGACCTGAAATTTTCTGTAAAAAAATTCATAGGATGCTGTACTACTACTCAAGACTGGGATATTTTCAGTTGGACTGGACAAATACAACGGGAAGGGTTGCTATGGTCTCGTTGGTGGCTACACTTGTGGAGTCGCTTCCAACCACAAAGGTATTGGATGATAATATCTCTGTGCCTTTAGCAAGCATTGTTGCAGCATGTCTTAGTTTCGGATTATAGGGTAGCTTGTTGTAATTGCAATTGGCTTTTTGTACGAGTACCACTTATTTTTCTGTTCTTGCTTACCCTAGTTTTGATGAGGAACTGAACCACTCACCATTGCCCTGGCCTTAGAAAGAAAATAAGTATGAAGCCAAAAGTGTATTATAAAATCTTGACGCTTGTGTGTTGTGTCATAATCCAAGGGCAAACTTTAATATTTTTGAAACGTTCAAAATAGATAGTAAGTAAAATTTATCGGTGTTAAACTTTTGTTAGTTTAGCGTCATGTAATATTGATGACACTTTTTAATATTTTTTAAGTTTTAATAGTAAATTCTAATACCATGTGGATTAGTAGGAACTACTATTAAATTTTAAAAATTAAAACTTAAAAATATTTTTTATTAGTATAATTAATCTTTAATATTAATTTTTCACCTAAGTTATTAATTTAAATCTTTAATTCTTTCACCCAAAATATTCCACCTAAACTTGGAAAGTTAATCAAGCTCAGCACTTTAGACCTCTCTGGCAATGGGCTGTCTGGGTGTATGCTGAGTAAACTTGGGGAACTAACTCGGTTACACTATTTAGATATGGGGAGTAACTTTTCTTCAGGTTCAGTCCCTTTGAGTCTATTTAACAATCTTCATCCTTTAATATCTCTAGACCTTTGAAGCAACTCATTGTCTAGTGCAATTTCACCTGAAATAGGCAACTTCACAAACCTGATTGATCTTTATATCGGCACGGCCCAGTTTCAGGATCTCTTCGAACCTTAGGATTTATACCCAGTAAACTTAGTGGTCCAACCAAATAAACTCGTGTTTTTTGTTCATATGCTCCAAAGTACTCAACTTCCTATGCCTCAAAGGTATTGAAAAATGCAACCATAACTCAACAAGTTGGCGATCCAATAAATCAAGACTTAAGCCTTGGGCTCACCACACACTTTCTGATGGCCTTAACGATCTCAGTCCCACTTAACTGTTAGCCATGGATCATAGCACATATCCTTAATATCAAGCCCCAGTTGGTGTCCTCCGTGGCCTCATCCACTATCTTGGAGTAGGTTCGATTTAACCGAATCTTGAATTCGAAATTTTTTAAAATTGAGGCCTCCAATCGAACTCAAATTTGGACTACTCACACTCAGCATTGCATTTTTAATTTAAAAATGGTAGGTCGGAGCGAGCTCCGGCTCATTGTAATCTCCAAAAAGTGTTTCTTTTCAACTCGACATAAGAAAGTGGAGTCCCAATATCATATGCTCAAATGAAAATGGTTATTTATTTATTTATTAAGCACCATATCCATACATTCTTATCCAAAATAGTAATTTCATAGAGTTATCTTGTGTTTGCACCAACGATATTGACCGTCATTAATTGATTAGTTGTTCTTGGTTCGAAATAAGTCCAAGTGGGCAGTGGGGACAGAAGGGCTTTATGGGGATTAAAAAAGCTATTGCTCTTCCTTTCCGGTCATATGGATCTCAGTCTCAGTCACGTTTTGTCTCGGATGGATCGTAAACAATTACCCTACCATAGTCGAGTAAATGTGATTGTGAGAAAAAGTTAATCAACTTCAGTTTTTATTTTGACTGACTCACTCCTCCACAATTAGAAAGGATACAACAATTCCCTAAATAGTAGTGATTAGTTATTTAGTTGCTAGTAATATATAAATAGTGAATGACAAATCAATTAAATTCTAAACAATCTTGAGTGTAAGATGGAATTAAATATCAGGAATAAAAAATAAGAGATAATAGATATTATTAAATTATTATCAAAATATTATTAAGATATTGATTC
>JAOSBL010000212.1:18085796-18099955 GCA_027568915.1 Erythroxylum roraimae
AGATAATAGATATTATTAAATTATTATCAAAATATTATTAAGATATTGATTCTTATTATAATATTATCATTAAAATTACAGAACTTTTATATTAATTTTTAATAATTTTTTAGTTTGTATTAATATTTTTATTCTGATCATAAAAATCATCCATAATTATCTAAAATAATAATTTTATAAATCACTAAAAATTTTTATTAATTATTTATAAAATATAAAATATTTTAGATAATTTTTTACAAAATAAATCATATAATAACTAAATATGAGCAAAATTTTTTTATTATCACTTTTAATATTTGATACCAAATATTAGAATCGGTGTTTTTATTCTTATTCCAATTTTTAATTTTTATTGGATATAGAAAGAGGCTTAAAATCAGATAACGAAGAAATGATTATGACGGTAACTCTCTACTCTTCGAAAATCTCCTAAAACTAGTAGACAGTGAGCCCAAGTCGCTGCGCTTGAAGTTCGCTTCCCCATTTTGGGTTTGGTTTTGTTGTTACCTATTACAAGGGGCTCAATCCTGGTTGAGCCTATTTATCTCCTACTAAAATTTGCAGCCTAACCTTCGGCAGCCAGTGTTGACATTATAGAGCCACTTTTATATGGTTTATGTTCAGGCATTTAATTAATCCGAATAGCTTCTTTAACTAGTTACTAATCATACCATAGAAAATGGTCAAATTAAATTGCTTGTGTATATATCTGTTTAGATTTGTGATTATTAGCTTAGTTCCTTAATCCTTTGTGGGTTTGCTGAGTACATGCGAAACGCATTTCAACTGTAAGAAAGATAAAAGCATTTATTAATGTACGTTTCAGAGATGGGAATTCATCAAGTGTTCCGTGTCGTCCTTCATTTGGCCCATCACATAAATGATAAAACAAAATGCTGGATTAAATTAATGAAAGAATTGTCATTGTCTCGTCTTAAAAAGTTGTTTTTGGGGCAGTTGATGTGTATCATAAATTCATTCGTATGTTTTTGGTATGTGTATATTTCATTCACCCAAGAACGGAGGGAAAAATGAAGCATGTGCAAGCAATAGTGTCACGAAAATATAATATATTAAATGATTAATAAATATTTTAAACCCAAAATAACAGCAACATTGACACAATGGATACATAACATAGCCAAATAAGCAACACATAAAATGAGTTGGTTCCTTTCTCTTTCAACCTTATTCATCATTTTCCTCTGATAATTAAGAATTAAACAACGAGAAAAACGAGTGCAAAAAGAAAAATCAATCAACCACGGCAACCTTATCCTAAAGGTATTGTACAGATCTGGTCTAAATCCTGCGATCTGATCTGATGCCGTAGCCAGTAGGTGTGTCATTATTTATTCCGAGTACATATCCTCTGTCTAATATTATAGTGTTTTATTGTGTCCAATAAATTTCAGCCATTTATTTATATGAGACTCACATGAGACCCGCGTAGATTCCGCAAAATAAATGGCTAATATTTTATTAGACAGAATAAGACAAAATAAAACTAAACAGAGGATCTAATTTCATTTATTCCACGGGCACCGGAGAAGCGGACTTCTATGAACGTTGATGCACTTAAAGGACCTTTTTGTCATTCCGTTCCAGAAATAGCCTGCGAAATTGTCGTTCTTCTTTTTTTGACTTCGAATTACGATTGTATTGTATTCGGTTTGAAACTAACTTTTATTTAGAGCCATTCTTTGGAGTGGACCTGCTCCAACTCTCATTACAAGGACAATCTCAACAATAGTAACGAATCCTTTGGGATATTGAAAACATTTTAATTCATTTTCTCTATTTGTTTTAACAAAAATTTGATTATCTAGACCTGAATTTATTCATTTCATTAACATATTGTAAGAATCTGAAATCTTATTCCATCACTTAAGTTCAACTTTTAAGGGCAGGGCAACTATATGGTGGTGTCTGTGTGCTCGCAACGGAGTCCCTGTCCATTTTTGTTGTTATCTTAGATTTGCCAAACAAGAATGGACGTTTCTCTTCCTTCGAGGTGGTCGTTAGCAAGTATCGTCATGATCATTATCCTCCAGCCCCACTCTCTTATCCAGGGATGTCAAAAAAGGTTCATCCTGACTGAACCAGATTACGGGTAGGTTACAAGTCGACCAGATTATGAAGATTTGATCTACCAGTCCGACGTATGGGAAAGCAGATCTGAGGTCGAACATCGCCTCGGCAAGAACAACTCTTCAGATAGAGCAAATCTCTCACGGGATAGGTTAAATTAAACACAGATAGAGCATGCAAATATTCCTTGTCCACGGCCACAACGGGTGGATTGTTAAGAGACGGTGCAGGAAATTGACTTGACGGCTTCCTTTAAAATCTTGGCTGGTGATTAGTAGTGTCTGTAAAACTCTGGGACGTTTTTACCGGACTTATGCTTGCGTAGAATCTAGGCTATCATTGGATTGAGCTTGAAGTAAATTCTATCGCGGTGCTAAATATCCTTTCTTCCTATGCCAACCGTTCACGAGCTCTCAATCTCATTATTATGGTTATTAACGAACTGTTTATTTTAAACTGGACTGTTATTTATCGACATATATATCAAGAGAGTACTAGTAGCGCTGACTAACTTGCTAACTATGCAATTTATTTTGATATTGGCATCATTTACCTAGACACTACATCTATTAGGTGCCGCTCAGCCCTTCTAAAGGATTTATCATGAATTTATCTCCCTAGACTCATATGTAATCTGTTTTGCTTTCTTTCCTTTTATATATATAAAAAATATATATGATGACTTGGAATACACCGACTTGCTCGTAACTCGATGAGCTACCCTAACTTATAGTCAAGCCTGACTGGACCAGAAGCAACTCAGACCCAGCTTAACCCATTGATATATCCGCTCCTGTCCGCTATCCATCACTTTGGCATATACATGTCTACGATCAAATGACAACAAAGAAAAAATTTCCTTTTTAAGAATCAACTCAACATGACGTTAAAACCTCGACTTTTGCTTATATTCTTCACAAGTAAATATCAACTATTGGAGCATGATTGATCGCCATCAGATATATATTTTACTTGATTGATTGCCTTATTCGAATGATTGAAAACTTGAATTCTAACATTCAAGAAATCGATTAATATAAATTCTTAATCTTTACTTTTATATCAAAATTTGACCAGGCACAAGTCGGTAAACTTTCTGAAGGTAGATTCGTTCGTCTCATTTCTCTACCGACTGGATTCTTAAAAAAATTAAAAAACATACGCAAGTGGGATATTTACACCGTCTAGAAAATGTTTCGAGCGTATATCTCTTTAGATTTCAACATTTGGTGGCTAAAGTTTGAGTTTCAATACTAACCTCACGAATTGCGGATTGAAATAACAAATGTGCCCATTGCTATCAGTTTAACTGATTGATTCAGACAGATAACAATCGACTTTCCTAGTTGTTGTGTAGTTAATGATTTAGCTCCTGCCCAATTTCTCGACGGTGGGGACAGTGAAACCAAAATTGACGTACATCTTAATTTCCTGGCTAATAAAATTACGTTTTAATTCAACTTAGCTCTGATGCAAATAATAGTTAATGTAAAGTTTTTCATCGTAAACAAATGTAATTTTGTGCTTTTCCATAAATATATATAATTAGAGCCTGCTAAGGCATATAGAATATGACTGAAAAATAATAGACAAGCAATGAATATAACAACTATTGATGATCGTGTTAGACTATTTAAATGTCCCATGTAATTTATAGATTGAGTACCCAAGATAATGGTAATTGGATATTATAGAATGGGTCTTAAATGAGTCACGAACTATTTTCCTCTCTCTTCCACTTACCAAAGGACATGTCCGTTGGGAATGCTATATAAATTGAAACAACTTATTGAAACATAACGATTCTGAACCATTGAAGAATTCGCTAAAGAAAGAAGACGAGAGGAAATAAAAGATTTTCCACAACGAATACGAAATCATGAATACAAGTACGCAAAATCATTCGATCCGATAAATGATTTACAGATTGGGCCAAGCTACGCCCACCAGATTCCTTGGCGACACATTTTGAGCATCAATTAAGAATATTGCGACTAAATTTTGGCAGAGACAACAACCACGAGTGATCAGAAGTGCCCACCTTCATTAGTTGGACTCCTCTTTCTTCCTAATTTTCTTTACATATATATTCCATGTTCCTGACACGATGGCTCAATTCACCCGTCAATGGTTTAATTATTGCATTAACAAATTCGTTAGAGTGATCAAATTTTGATTGACTGAATGAACAATCGTATTAATTTATTTCCCCAGGGAAAACTTGTATCGATTCGTGACTAATATTACCATTGGGTGAAGTAATATAGTATGATAAAGGTCCCTGTAAGTAAGGTTGGGAAAAATATTTTAATTTGATATTGTTCGATTTGAAATTAATATAGTAGATTTCAGTTAAGTAACCTTTAAATTGAGTTTAGATTAAGGGATTAATTCAAAAGATTTAATAGACCAAATTTCTCTTATTTAAGATGATTTCATTTTAATTCATTTATTTAAGATGATATTGTTTTGACTTATATATTTAAAATTTTTGAAAATTTTAAATATATTAATTTAATTAATTATATTAAACCAAAAACAATAAAATTTATTTTCTGACCATTTATTAAAAAAGGGATTCTTTGGAAGGCATATCTACTTTAATCTATGGGCTATAACCTCTAGACAACGGTCGAGTGAATATATACTTTCATATCTTATATAATACTAGAGAAAGATACCATCCGGGCAACCCTTAGTCAGAGGACATATGGGGATGGCAGAAACCAAAAGTATGTGGTGTTGTTGGACCATATCAATGGAGAAAGACTCTTCTCGCTATGACTTTTAAGCTTATGGAATATTTCACCGATAAGCCTCAACGAAGCTGTATTATGAGTTTCCAATCTATATACCAGTTTGGTGATTTATATAACAAATTTTCATAAGAGATCAAAGATAAACAAAGAATGACTGTAGCTTAGATTTTAGAGATGCTGGTTGAGACACAAGTCCTTGTTCTTTGTTTGGATATCAATTCTCAAAGCCTACCTTTTAGAAATCTAAACTAATCGACATTTTCCTGTTTAGCTTTGGACTTCAAACATAATCTATAATCCAAGACTTTCTGATATACAGGATCTTCATGAAGAGACAAGTGTAGAGTATACTTGTCTTTCTTTATGACTATAGTTACATTGTTCAAGAATCAAGCTTTCAGAAGAGGGAGAACTTAGAAAGAAGCCATATAATATGAAACACATCATTTTTATTGATTTTTTCGATGATCTATAACTAAAGAGAAACCTTGCTTTTATAGACTAAGCAAAGGGAAATGAGGACAAACAACTTTTACAAAAGATTCTTACAAAGTACGATAATTCAAACTAAAAGACAAAAGTTCACAATAGAAGTAAGAATTATTGAAAACGCTAGATCCCAATAATATTCTTAAAGATAAAAAGGAATATATCAATAGAGAGGTGCAGAAAGAGATTGAGGTCCACCACTGTCGTCCGAATCATACATCTCATCTCCTATTTTTTCTAGCTCTTTATGGAAATGAGTTGTTTCTGTTTTAGTCCAAACTGTAGGCCATAGATCTTGGGCATTTTGGAAATGTTCAGGGAGTTTGGGCTTAGATAGTTTAGGCTAGTGAGCTATGGAGCTTTGTTCATTTTCACAATGTTGCTTGGGTTCAAAGCCAGGTGGACATCGTAGGTCTCCCGCCATAATGTTAATACCAATGTAAGCAAATTGGTCAATAGAGGACCGATATCTAGAAATTAAAGAAATGGGCTCCTAAAGAGCAATGTCTCCTGGGTATGGACCTAGAAAAGTACACATAGTTGGCTCGGTGGTTTTTGGATGATGATTTAGGTGATCTAAGAAATAATATAGATCACTTAGCAAGTCTTTCTGATATTTTTACCTATCATTGGAAGTGCGCCAAAGTTGGAAGTGATTAATAGCACAAATCTATCTAGTTACAGTCAAGCTATATGGGTGGTGAATGATGAAGATAAGCTAAGATTTTTAATCAGACAAAGGAATATCCCATAGTTGATATCTGTTAAGGATTCATGCAAGCTGAATGGGTCATTTAGGTAGAGGTTGAAACCATTCAAGGAATGTCCATAAGAGAGAGCTACCATTGGCTGGATTAGCAATATGTTTGTACATATGCAAAGGATAGAGGGAAATTAGGCATGCATAATAGGTAGATAAAGCCCATAAGTGTCACATTGTTAGCTCAAAAAAGGAATCATAAAGATGATAGAGGATCTAATAAGTTGCAACTGTATCAAAGTGATGGGATGTGCAGAGTTGTGAGAACAAGATGGAGGTAGTAAAACAAGCTTTTTCGAAAAAGAATAGCAATGTCATTTAGTGTGGTTGGAGGAGTTTTAGTGATTAAAGAGAAGGATTTTTTTAATCTTAGCATACTGAGGAAATTTCACGATAGAAAGGATGAGAGGAATTAGATTTTTCAGTATGAGAGAGAGAGTAATTGGATTGGTTTCCTTATTTGAGAGAGGAAATCTGCAAAGATGTTGTGGTGACATTTGATAAGGCAGATAGTGAATTTATAGCGTGAAAACCAATGTTGCCGATGAAGTGATTGGCTATCAAGCTATATCTTTTTGATAGGCTAAAGGATCTTTGGAAAAGATTTGTTGTCCATCTCAATTAGAAAATGATAAGGGTAGAGGTGGAAATTGAATTTTTCAATGCCCCTTTTTACTACCAAGATTTCTTTATAGATGGTGTGGTTGTATTTTTCTGACTCCTTGAACTAACCACTAGCATGGCCACAATAATGTCTTTGCCCATTAATCCCTTCAATCTATATAGCGCGCCAATAATGGTTGCTAGCCTATGTCTAAAGAATGTATTGGCCTTTGCAAAAATCTTTAAAGGAAGTGGATCCTAATATGCTTGTTTTAAGTGGTGGACAACTTTTGTAAATTCTTTACTCCATAGTGGTGGATTCTCCCTCAACAATTTGGATAAGGGAGTTGTCTAATCAACCAGGTAGGGGATGAATCTCGAATATAATTTTTGAGTTTTCTAATTTAAATCTTAAAAGGCTTTAATGTTTTTCTCTTTCTATAAAGTATAAATGCAATAGAAAAATGTAAGTTTGAATGCAATTTTGTCTCCACAATTTTGTTGGTTGGTTTCTTAGCCCCTTCAACAATATTTATTCACTTAATCTTAAGATAGAAAAGGTTGCATATGGAGATTAACTTGCACCAATGCTTATATCAAACTATTCTTATTATCCTTTATAAGGAATTACAAGTTTAATGACTAAGGAAAAGATCAAACAAATTTAAATCTTAAATTTTTGTGTGAATAGATCTATCATAATTTGAAGGAGTTGCATGCAAACTTAGAGATAGGTCGACATAAATCCTCTGGATTAGGGTCAAACATAATAGTGAAATTCACGAATCAATCGAGGGTTAGTTGCTGATAGTCTTGAGAAAGGGTTAATTGTTGAAGATATTTTCGTGGTCCAATAATCAATAGTTTAATTTCATGATAAATGGTAACTTTAAAGATATTTTAAGGGGATTCATCACCTAAGTACTACTTATTTGATATTGAATTTTCATAATATTTTCTTTATCATAGTTCATTATTGTGTTCACTTTAGTTTTGTTTGTTTTCTTTAATTTTCAAGTGAATTCACAATTTAATTCGACGGTTAGATAATAGAAAAGGGGTTATTATTAATACTTACAATTCTCATGGGATCAACCTGTACTTGCTTATGCTAGCTACACTTACACCATGCACTTACAGTTAAAACTTATAAATTTTTATAAGTAAAATAGTTCCAATCAGCTTCTCATATTACATTAAGCATGTTCCACATCTATATATTTTTACACCTTAATCTGTAGCTCTTTAAAGCTTTAATTTTGCTTTTTTTTTTCATTTAGTTCCACAAGGGTTAGCAGGACTTGAGTCCATTCAAAAAATTGTTGTTGCCATCTCTATATCGAGAATGGGGATTTAGATATCTTCAAAACTAAATCATTGGAGATAATATATTAGACCTTACCATTTGGATTATTAATATTAAGTATATCAAATTCTAAAACCTACATTTGTTTTTTATGAAGCATAATGCAAATCTTATAACTAGTTTTTAGGAAGTAGATATTAAGATAAGGAGAAAAGTAAAAAATTATAATCTTACTACTCCAATCAAGGTGGAAAATAAGGTTTTTATATTTTATTGTGCATTTATGTCAAGAAATTCTATAAGTTTCCTATAATGGCTTATATGGTCAACATTATCATATATATCATCATAAGTATCCAAGGTTGACATCTTGAATCGAATTAATGGTGGCTCTGGTAAGATGTTATGTACTAAGGGATTGTCGGATATAATCTTTATCCCCATGTTTCATGTTTGATTGGTAGGAGAGTAGGGATATAGAGTGTGTATCATGCTCCCCTTGATGGTGGTTATAGGATGCGTTTATGAGGGGTAAGGTTAATGGGTATGGATGTCCTCCCTATAATGGTGTTGGTGGGATGTGTTCCTAGGAAGTAAAGTTGCAGGCATAGAAGGTTCCTATGATGGTGGCTATGAGATGTAAGTCTCGGCAGTAGATAGAGTACATTTGCTACCTTCCTTAGTAGTTATCTTACTTTTTTCTCATAATATTAAATTTTCTATTACTTGTTCTTTTGGATGCTCATAGATGTGAGAGGCTTCAGGGTTGTTCGTTATTCTAATGACATTAATAGAAGGGTGGCTTTGATTATTTTCCATTCTTCTTTCTTAAGGTGGTGATAACTATTTTTTAAGGTTTTCCTAAGTAGAAATATTATAAGATTTCATCTAAGTTCTTTCAAATAGTATCAAATGATGTAGACTAAAATGGTAGGCTTGGGGAAAGATCTTAACTCAACAAGCCTATAAAAATAAATACTACTGATAAACACATTATCACTTAAATTAGTTAATTGAAGGGTGTTAAGTATACAAATAAATCACTAATTTTGTTTAATAAAAGTGATTATAGGAACTTGTCTTATTTCATCTTCTTTTTATAGCAGTCATTATTTAGCGTATAAATTGAACTCTAACTACTCTTGGTAAAGTTGAATCCAATCTCTATTAGGTAGCTTAATTGATATTTGATTAGAATCCTAATGCCTCACATACTTAAATTCTATTTTAATTGAAGTGACATTTATTAGCAAAGACCACTCTTAAAGCTTGATCCAAATGCCGAGATTAAAGGATTAATTGAGCACTTCATTCAAAAGTATGATAGGTAACGTCATGCAAACTTGGTTTTATTCGATAATACGTGTAATGTAGGTCCTCTACAACTTAGGAAAGAGTTGAATGCTTTCAAGCTGAGGATTCCACTCTTTGTTAAGGTTAAGGATATTATATGTGCAAAGAACTAGAGCTATAGTTTCATATGGTCAGCTCTTATTGTAGTTAAACTACTTCTATATATGATCTAGTGAGGGCTAAAACCTTAATCCTTAATGCTTCTTTCTCAAGCTGATCAGTTCTTCGATAGAGATTGAAAACAAGGGAATGTTGTTATGACATCCTAGATCTTTTATGTTTGCTTTGTCAATAAATTTCTAAAACAAATGCTCACCTCTTTTCTAGTTTGCCTACTCTCAAGTTTTATGGTCCAAAATTCAACAATTTCTACATCTCTACTACAGTGAGAGAGACTAGCATTTCATTGTCCAATGGCCTAGTTATAGAATCAAAAGAATGGGGTAGGATGCTTGCTTTCTCATAGTAGCCTTCACATATTGTATTTATGCTCTTTGGCGTGAAAGAAACAATAAGTTTCATAAGAGAATTAACTTGGAAAATATGAACTTACAACTAGAACGATATATTGGATCAAAGAAATTCTCTTAACTAATAAGGTTTATATAGGAGCTAACATACAAATGTAGTTCAACTAGAATTTGAAGAACTTGGAAGGAGTAGAAAATAACTTAATTCATTAATAACCTTTCAAGTTTTCTTGTGTTTTTTATTACTACTATCTTGGCCTTATATCTAATATGTGTTTTGATTATACCAATTTGATATCTATAAGCTCTTAGTGATAGGATTGAATTATCTTATATTTTCTTATGCATTACAATGTCTTTTCAATCCTATTATTTTGTTTAAATACTTAATTTATGTTCATTTTAGAGACACCACTTGAGTTCTTAAAGCAAGGACCAAACTTCATAAAAAACCAAAAAGGGAGGTAACTATTTTCTTGCCTTTTATTATTATCTTCCCAAAGATTACTAAACTATGCTTCCCTCTACCTTTTCTATTCTTAGTGCCTTTTAGTTTCATTCACTTGTCTGGTATTGGAGTTTCCACATTCTTGGTTGTCTTACCATTATTTCCATGGATCCAGAGCTCAATAGGAATGATAAAATGAAGTCGTGAGCTGTGTATGGTTCTTCACGTGAATTAAATGTATAAGGCTGGAAAGTGGGAAGGAGAAAGGAACGACAGAGCACAACCACCAAACGATGAGCAAAATGCAGCTGCTAGGAAAAATGAAATGATGTCGTGGGAAAGAAATAACAAAGCACAACAACGTCTAGGAGCAGCAGAAAACGACAGCGTAGAGACAAGAGGCGTGAATAAAATGTGAATAGTGAATTGACCAAATATTAATTCGTCAAATTAAGCACAGTAGCAAGGTAAGTGAACAGTAACATGGACCAAGAATTAAATAAAAAATGACAATAGGAGGTGCAGTAGCGTGGGGAGAGTTAAGATAAAGCCAACAAACGCATGCAATGTTAGCGTTTAATGCAAACATAGTCGTTCATGCAAAAAGGAGGGGCATTAGTGTGGGATAGGGCAGAAGAAAAAGAACACAACGTCAACGCACTAGCTGGGAGACAAGGAGCAGAAAACAACAATACAATGAGAACAAAACACCTTCAGAAGAAGACAACAAAGTTGGGCCAACATGTAAGCAACGAGTCTGTGTTTCATGCACTCACACATGTTGAACAGAAACGACAAAACAACAGCTGGACGCATGAACCAAAATGTAGTGCAAGAGGATAAGGCAGAAGGTGAAACGCAGACGTTCAATATGCAGTGCAAATCCATTTTTAACTAAAACGCACAATAAGGAGTAGCAAAAAAAGTAGAGATGGAACAAAAAATAAAGGGGATAAATAGGACAATGGTAGGGTGGAGAAAAGAAGAGGGAGGAAGAGAGAGCAGTAGCAGTAGTGAGGAGAAGAGCAGCAAAATGGCAATTATGGCTTCAACACTTTTTGACAAGGTGGCGACTTGGAGCTAGCTTTCTAGGAGAGGCTCTCCACCGTAGAGACAGCTACAACATTTCCTTCACTTCATTTTGCGTTAGCTTTTTCATTGGTTTTTAGCTATAGTCGGTTGTTCATTCGTTACTTTCCATAAGTAGCTATTTTCTTATGGTTTCACTGCTTTAATTCCATACGTCCAAACCTTTTAATATTCATTTCATTGGTTCACAACTTGATTAGTGTTAATCACGTTTTTACATGTTCTAGGATATTTAGTATGAATGCTTATTGGATTTTATAGTTGAAATTCATGAATTTTGTAAGGAACCTTTATGTTAGATCAATGGATGTTTATTCCTTCAATTTTCCAGCTTTAATCTTGGTTGGTTGAGTTATTTATGTGATTTTTTAAGATCTGAATTTATTTGGGTATTTAAATGTTTAACGGTTTATGTTATGGATTTTTGTTTCTTTGTGATGCTTTGGATTAATTTGTGCTTAATAGTTAGGATTTATGCATGTTCTTTGATTCATGATCAACTAATTTGGAATTTGTGCAAGTTATGTGTGCTGGAATTTTTTTATTTTGATGCAATTAGTTTAGATTTTGTAATTTGAGTTATGATTAGTTATTTGCTAACATAAAGAGTTTTGATTTCTATTAAGTTAATGTTGAATTTCAGTTCTTATCACTTCATTTATCATTTCCAACCTTGGTTTTATCTAATTAAGTATGAGTTTTGTTTATTTAATGTCTATTGTGCTTAATATGAACACGCGTAGCTAGACTACTTAGGGGTTTGGAGATTTTTGAAGGATGAAGGGATGGAAATTTTGAGAATGGAGTTAAACTTGTCTTGAATTGGTACTTGTAGGTCTAGGTTGGTTTGGGATTTAAGATAAATGTCATGAATTAGGAATTGCTTATAGGCTTGATCACCCTTTAGGTAACCTTCTAATCCGAAGGCTAGGGATGAGCGTGTGATATGTAATAGTCCATAGTGATTCCCGGAAGTAGCAATAGGTTAGTTGAATTTGTCAGGATACTTAATTAACTAATCTAGGATCCTATACCTTTAGGTTACACCTTCCAAGATTATGAGTAGGTGGCCTAAGTTAGTTGTTTCTTAATACCTAATGCGTCTTCGCTATTGAATTAGAGAGCCTATTATAGGTTATAGTGGAGATTGGGGCATTTCTAGAGCTTATTAGTTTTGCCTATTTTAAAGAAATTATTGAGAGCTTAATCGAGTCCATAGAATAACACTATGATGAGAGTACCTTTTAATTAGATTCAAGGATCAATGAACATCCCGGAACCCCGAAGATATCTCCAAACCACTTCTTTACCATTTTTGTTAGTCTTTTCTCAATTTGCTTTGTGTTTATCGTTTCGTTTACGTTTATTGCATCCTAGCTGTTTCATTTTCATCATTTTAGGGTATTTTGTTTTCTTTTATTTGCAACATTGGAAATAACATTTACATTCCAACTCTCTGTGATTCGACCTTAGTTCGCCATTTACTGCATAGTTTAGAAGTTAGGAATTTATTATTTGGTAGTTAGCGATAGGCTATCACTTAGCTTGATTTATAATATTATTCAGTCAATTTTTAATTAAAAAATTGACCCTTAACCATTGTATCTCTTTTGTTATGTTTCATTTCCTTGTTATAAGGAATTTCATAAACTTATCATATTATGGTAACCAATATCTTATTACTTTTTAATTTTGTTTTATCAAACTCTCAATGGGTAATGATATTGTGAATAATTTTGATTTTGGTACCTCACAAAACCAAGTAATTGGTTGCATCCGATGGGCTACCTATGTACAAGCGAGACTCTTTCGATTGTCGTAGAAGAAAGGAAGTAGTAATTATGAATTTTCATTCTTTACCACTTCACAATCTCTTGGGTAATAAAACAATCGCAGCATAAGCTACCAAATCTGTTGTTGAGTTCTAAGAGTTGTTTTAACTGTTAACTATTGTTGGTAGTGATTGCTCTCTTAATTTCACTTTTTCTGAATTATTTTTAATGCAATTGATATTTAATTAGTTTTGTTCTGACATCAAAGATTTGATTTGGCTTATTGAATTATTGAATCCTAAACACTTCAAACAATTTGATTTTGATTTAATTGGCAGTTAAATGGATGAATCTTAAGTAAAGAGTTAAATGGAATCAACTGAAAAAAATATAATGTAAAATAATAGTTATTATCAGCTAATGTCAAAACTAAGAATGTAAAATCAACCTACGTCATATTTGTTGGAGCCAACCCCAAGCATAGCATTACTCTAAATTAGTCTTAAGGCCTTTAATATGGATAAGCAATAAAAAACGAACAAGACTTGGCGTTATGGATGATTTTTCATTTTGACAAGCCTATAGAAGATGCTAAGATGATCTGAAATAAAGTCAAACTGAAAGAATAGAAGAAGGAAAAGGCAATTGGTACGTAATCGAATTGTATTTCTTGTTTATTTTGCCGAATAGCTTTACATGTATTTATACACACTTTTGGTATCTAATAATAACTAATCAGATAATTGAAGATCATATAAGATACACAAGAAAAAATAAAATGAGATACTAAATAAATACATATAAAGAGGAAATCATATATATGAGATTGCATAAAGATCTGCATATATTGGAATCGGTAAAATTGGTAAAGATTCTTTTGCGTCTAATGATAATGTTCTGCTAGTTGATGGTTTAAAACACAATTTGATTGAAGTATCCTTTAATCAAAATTCTTGTGTAGTCAAAAACAAGGACGGTTCCATATTCTTTTCTGCCAAAAGACGAAACAATCTTTA
>JAOSBL010000212.1:18121006-18133205 GCA_027568915.1 Erythroxylum roraimae
TTAACATGTAATTAATAAGGATATATCAGACATTTCATTAACTTTCTTAATAAGTGTGCATTCCTCTAAAACGACACACTTATTATGAATCGGAGGGAGTATTATATACATGCACTTGCACAATATTATTATTGATGGATAATTTATTGCAGGGGCAAGGGATGGTATGAGAAATAAGATGGTGAGTGTGAGTGAATTGATCAAGCCGGGGATTAATCTGGGTGTAGATGGCTTAAATGCACCTTCTTATAGTTGGGACCTTCCTAGAATATCTCACGAGAAACAAAAAAAAAAAAAAAAGTTAGTGAATTAATGAACCAAGAACAGAACTAAAGTGCCTGACCTAAAATTTATGGGAGTGGGACTATACTCACATGAATTAATACTATTTGTATAATTCATTTGGTAGAATTGCTTTACTAAAACTAATGCCTCTTTATTAATTAGAGATATACTAAAAACTGAATCAATGCCTACTTGTTGAATTCTCGTAAAACTGAATCATTGCCTTCTTGTTTAATTCTATCTCCCCCCTTTGTTATTCCTATTACTATTCTTTGACTTTGATTTTCCTTGTTATCAGTTCAATCCAATCTATCCCGCAAAGTTGTTCTTTTTCATTAAAGGAAAAACAAGAACAAGCAACAGAGTCAGATTCTAGTATCATGGAGTGATGTGCCACTGCCAACTAATTTAGATTATTTTCAATTATATAAAAGAGCTCGAATCTAAGAAATGAATGAATGGTAATCACCAGTCAGTTCCTTCCATGTGCCATTGTTCTTCTTCTTTTCAATCCCCAAATCTCACTCAGCTCTCCTCCATCAAATCCCTCTCCTCCTCAATTATTTCTAAGTTTCTAGGGTTTTCAAGTTTTAATTTTTTTATTTTTAGTCCTTGAGGAGAATCTTGTTCACTTTTCTTTTTCAGAGAATATAGACTCAAACTTTCCCTCACATTCTCATCCAATGCCTTCTCTTTTGACTTGGAAACTCCCGTCCTAAGATTTCTAAGGAGGCAATTTTTGTTTTTCTTTCCTCTCTTTCTCTTAGAGAGAGAAAGTGGGTATTGTTGCTTATCTGTCATTATCGTTATGTATTATCCATAATTTGATAAGAGAGAAGGAATCACAGGGAAAGAGATATAGAGATGTTGGCAATGGAGAAGGATTTTGATTCAAAGCTAAGGATTCAAAGCAACAACACTTCTTCTTCAACATCTTCTAATAATGGGAATGTTCTGAGATCTAAGAGCTTTGCTTTTAGGGCTCCTCAGGAGAATTTCTCCATTCAGGATTTTGAGCTCGGCAAGATCTATGGTGTTGGTTCTTATTCTAAGGTCTGGTCTTTCAAGTTTCAACGCCTCATTTGCTCTGTTTTAATTGTTGGCTTCCTTGTTTTGCTAGTTAGTTTGGTGGGTTTTGTTTCTTTTTTGATGACTGTGATTAAATATCGTGTCTGTGATTATTTTACTTACGCGACTGTTGGTAATTGCAGGGGACCAGTTTAAGTTTATATTTCCTTTAATTAACTTGCATAAAGTTAATCATGGCCGTGATATGATTCAATAGAAAATTTGAATTTTTCCTTCGCATGCAGAACACGTAGGAGAACGTATTTCTGTACTGACCGTTTAGGAATTATAACCATGGGAAAGTGTGCTGGCTAGAGTTCAGAAAGAATTTTCTCTAAGGGGGAGGTTGGTTGTATGAGCTTAGCTCTATGCCGTAGTGGTATATAAGGTGTTTATGCTCTTATATGATTAATGAAGAATTGATTGTGTAGAGGAAATAAATAGCTGATCTGTAAGGACAATGGAGGCTCCAAATTTTCGGAACATAAGTAGGATATCCTTCATGTTGTGTAATGGTTGTGGTGTGCAGATGTTGGTTCTCATATATTACTTTGTTGTGGTTTATCGACTTTGCGATTATCTTCCCATATTACTTATTTGACAATCATATTAATAAATCAGGTAGTAAGGGCTAAGAAGAAGGATACAGGGAGTGTATTTGCCTTAAAGATCATGGACAAAAAATTCATCACCAAAGAAAATAAAACTGCTTATGTGAAATTGGAGCGCATCGTGCTTGATCAGTTGGATCATCCTGGGGTTGTGAAGCTATATTTTACTTTTCAAGATACGTTCTCCTTGTGTGGGTTCCTTGAAGCCATGTATCTTGATTTTGCATTCTTCACTGTTATTTGGAGCTTTCACTTGATTTATTCAAGACCAGAAGATGAGCATTAAAATGTGATGTTCGTTTCTTGTTGATGTGCAGATATGGCACTTGAATCCTGTGAAGGTGGAGAACTTTTTGATCAAATAACTAGAGTAAGTCAATTATATAAAAACTTTTTTACAACTATTCTTTACTTCTTCTATCCTCTCCTTGCTAAGCGGTCTGTGGTGTTAGCTTGTTTGGATATTTTCATATCTCCAGTTTATCTGCGCATATGCAGAAAGGCCGGTTGTCTGAAGATGAAGCTCGTTTCTATACCGCAGAAGTTGTAGATGCTCTTGAATACATACACAGTATGGGATTAATTCATCGAGATATCAAGGTAACGTGCTAGTACATTTTCACATTGTTTACTGATTTGAAAAAGTACTAAGAATTACTTGTCTGCAGCCAGAAAACTTGCTACTTACTGCAGAAGGACACATCAAAATCGCTGATTTTGGAAGTGTGAAGCCAATGCAGGATTGCCGCATAACTGTTCTTCCAAATGCAGCCTCCGGTAGTGCTTCAATTTCTTTACGTTGAAGTTTTTCGGCTATAACATTGAGTCTTGGGTTTGATATGTTTCCATTTGACACCCCGTCCAGATGATAAGGCTTGCACATTTGTGGGCACGGCTGCTTATGTGCCTCCAGAGGTTCTGAACTCTTCTCCAGCTACTTTTGGGTAAGAGACTTCTATCCATAATATGCTGGTCAAGTAACTCTACATACCCTTGGAGAGTAAATTAAAAGTGTTTTTTGTTCCTATCAATATCTTGCTTCTATGGAATAACCCTTTTTGCTCTTTTGGCCAATTAAACAGAAATGACCTCTGGGCACTTGGCTGCACCTTGTATCAGATGCTTTCTGGAACTTCACCTTTCAAAGATGCAAGTGAATGGCTCATATTCCAAAGAATTATAGCCCGGGACATTAGATTTCCTAGTTACTTTTCAGATGAAGCTAGAGATTTAATTGATCGCTTATTGGTAAGAGATAAAAAGTTTAGCAGATTAGGTGTTAAAAGTTAACAGTTTATTCTTTTCGATCGATGCTTCCATTTTGCTAATACTTTTGTGTTATTCTACTCTATTATAGAATAGCTGATGACATCAAGGAATTGCTCCAGGACTTAGGTTAATCAATCTGTGTTTGTTGTCTATGCTTTACTGCATGATGAAAAGGAAGTTGGTGATTTGTAACTTCTATTAGAGTTCACGCATTTTATGAAGCTGTCTGTTTGTTATGCTTTGCAATCTGGGTGTTGGATTTTGTTAACATTTTGATATACATCAGAATTGATATGCAGCTTAGGTAATCTTATACCTAATGAGCCACAGGGTTTGGCTTTGCATAAATTAACAAGCTACCATTTTTTCCACTTTCCGCATTTTGGAATTCATTATTGCAGTCTCTGATTTGCTTTATAATCATGATATAGGATACAGATCCCTGTAGAAGACCGGGTACTGGACCTGATGGTTATCCTTCCCTCAAGATGCATCCTTTCTTTAAGGGCATTGATTGGAATAATTTAAGAGCAAGGACCCCTCCAAAGCTTGCGTTGGAGCAAGTGGTATGACTGTCATTGAGCTTGGATATACGTGGAAGGATTGACTTTTTACCGTCCATTTTTCCGTGTCTAATTATCAGTTAAATCTGCTGATCTCTTGATTTGCCTCTTCAGGCCCATTCTGAAGATGGTGATCATGAAAACGATAATGATTTATGGAACCCGTCCCATATTGGGGACAGCTCAGCAATACAAAATGATGGAAGTCTTGGAGTCTCACAGTCTGCTGAACCTTCGGGTCATATAACTAGGCTGGCCTCAATTGACTCCTTTGATTCTAAATGGTACCTCAACATTTGACAATTTATGCTCTAAGTTTGCTCTAAAGCTTTTATTTTCATAACTTTTTTTCTATGTTTTAAAGCCAGAATAATGCCTTCAGAATTCTAAAGTAGTGGTTTATATGTTACCTATCCACATGGGCTTATTCATACCTGTATCTGTTGTCAGGCAACAATTTTTGGATCCAGATGAATCTGTTCTTATGATCTCAATGGTAAAGAAACTGCAGAAATTGACTAACAAGAAGGTGCAACTTATACTCACCAACAAGCCAAAGTTAATTTACGTTGATCCGTCAAAATTAGTCATAAAGGGAAACATAATCTGGTCTGATAATTCCAATGAACTCAGCATCCAAGTTACTAGTCCATCTCATTTCAAGATCTGTACGGTAGGTCTTTTTTGCTCAACTATTGCCTATGAGTTTCCTCATTTTAATTACAAACTGTTTGATCTTTAGGACCTAGTTATCAAATTCTTGGACTTCGAGTTATTTTGAGATTATGTTGTAAATAGAAGTCTACCCTACCAATGTGCAATGCTATAATGTCTCTTATCTTATTTTCATAAGTTTCAGATATAGCTTTTTTAGCATTGCGTCCTACCATTTTTGAGTACAATATTTTTACCATGGAAGTGTAGCTGTGGATGATTGCTTATATGTAATTCTTTTCCATATCTGTACTGGTTCAGCCAAAGAAGGTGATGTCGTTTGAAGATGCAAAACAGAGAGCATGGCAGTGGAAAAAAGCAATTGAGAGTCTTCAGAACCAGTGATATGCTTGTTTATGGTTTTGGCAAAGTATTCTTTAATTTCATTATGCCCTATGTGGGGATTCTGGAAATGGTCAACACCCGCAGATTAGCCAAGGATTGCCTATATTCTGAAAGATTCAATTCACAAATTCAACTTCAAGGTGTAAAGCTGCCCGCTCAGCCCTCCTTCGACCATTATCTCTTGCCTAAAACTGAATTTGTAGCGGTCTTCTGGCTGTTGTGCTTTCGTCCTTTTCCCCTTGTCCTTACACTTCTGTATGAATGCATAATTTTAAGTTCTGGTTGCAGGGTTATAGGGGGCACTTGTTGCACGGCTTGTTTAGTGTGCTTCATCTTACAAGCAATTAATGAGAATTTCTTTCCACCATGTCTATTCTACAATATAATATAAAAATGAAAGTTATGTGCTCCGGAAAAACACTGGTTTTGGGAACACTATCCTCTACACTTGCTTTCACCAGACCAGTGGCGAAGCCAGAAATCTGTTTCAGGAGGGGGCAAATTTTTTTTTTTTCCAATCCACCCTTGACAACGACATTCTTTTAGGTGGACAACTCCTATATGTATATATATTTTCTTTAATAAAAAAAAATTTGAGGGTGGGCATTTGCCCAGCACCAGACCCTAAATCAAATATATGATACTTCATTAAAAATAAAAGTTACATTCTTATTTGATGATTTTATTGTTTAAAATTATTTAACAAGGTGAAGTTAGAAATATTAGAAAATGACTTTTTATTAAGTTATTATGACGTATCGTTAATAAATTAACACGATTTTTGTTTTATTATGACATTGCCCAGGTAAGTGCTATCGAGTTGGTCGTTGCAACTATGACAAGGTAAAAGTGAAATTTAAAATAATATATTTATGGCTATAATTTTTATATTTATATATATTATAAGTAAAAAAAAAGCCCAAAAGTTTATTTTAGGACATACATACACAATTATTTAAACTTCAATTTTATTTAGTACAAATTCTTTGTCATCAAAAATAGTATCATCATTAGAATCATATAAGCCTAATGTACTAAATGATAAGTTTATATTTTCTCATCCAAAATTATCTTCAGTCGTACATTAAATTTGATTCCTCTAAAGTCTAATACCCTAAAAGATAAATATGATTAAGGTAAAACCAGAACAATACAACTATGCATTTTATTAAAATTCTTAATAAACAAACTAAATTAAATTTTATAAAATTAGAAAAAAAATGTCAATTTATTAATGATAATAATGTACCAAATCATTCAACCTCTTGAATTCTAATCTATTTCCTTTTTTACTGGATAAACTCAATTTATCTTAATTTCTTTAACACCTAATTGCATTCACACATTAGCTAAGATTTCAAATTCCAAACTTTTGAAACTCTAAAACGCTACTTTCAAATTGGCTTCACCATACAATTATTAAACGTCAAAAGTAATCTCATACACAAAATGAATTAATAATCATTTTTAAACAAGTAGCCCAAGTGAAGAAATGATGTGTAGCCTGTCTTTACCATACATATCCTTATATACCTCTATTTGTGAGTTAAAAAAGTCTTGCATTATATCATTTGAACATAGTTATCGTAATGGTTAATAATATGTCCCTATCAACTTTAACTCTTTTTTTTGAAACTTATCTTAAAATAAACACTGGATTAATTATACTAGCAGTAAACAAATGAGAGTAAAGTTGCTTTTCTCACCCCTTATTAATTATAATAAAATAAGATGTGTACAAATAAAACTTATTTTTTTTAATTAGTCTTGATTATTCCCTTCATCTTTTTCGTAACATTATAAAAGAAATCCATTGTTGAATTCTTATCACTATTGGACGGATGAAGTACTCTTACTAGAGGCTCAAATTCAAATAATAAACTGGCATTGAAATTCATGATCTTCAAGTATAAACTTAGAAATTTAAATTGTAGTATTAAACCTAATATATTAAGATACAACTCATTCAATATTTGTAAATATTATTTAAGCTCTTTTTTCATTAGAATAAAATACTAAAGTGGTAAGGAATTAGTTACAAATTTTATAATGACAAGATGACACAAATTTTAACTATTTATGAAATCTTTCTCATTAAATGTAAAACTTTATAAATGACTTAGTGACTTTTTTCACTTTATGCATAATTTTATCAATGATAAAAAAAGTATCTACCAACTTTTATATTTTTTAGCATTATGTTACTACAATATGAAATACAAAGAGATCAATAAAATAATTATACTTGTTTTGATGATAACAAAATATAATTACTACTCATATTTATTTTGTCTTTAAAAAAGCAGTATGAAATTAAGTCAAGAGATACCTTGTGAAGCCACGGAGAAAAGTCCATAAAATTAAAATCCTTTTAATAAGACCAAGATCAATGAAGATATATAAATTCAATTATAAAGTTTTTGTATTTCTCTCTTGGATATTTTAATACTTTAGAAAATTTTCATGTATAAGCATACCATATTTTGAACTTAATGTATAATTCTTTTCAATTTCAAGACGAATCACGGTTTTGATTTTAAATAAAATCCTTTTGATCTTTAAAATATTCTTTGGATAATATTTTGTGAAATGTTTGAGTCAAATTTCTATCAAAATAAAGAGTTTGATAATTTGACTAACTTGAAAATTTATTTTAAAAAAAGCATACTTTTAGGTTTATTGATCGACCAATCTAGATTAATGGGTGATTAATATATTATTTATGGGCATATTGGTAAACTAATATTTGGGTGTGGTAGACCAATGTCTCTTGAAAGTTAGTAAAACTAGGTAACATGAGTTTGTTGGTGCATTGGTCTATACATTGGTTTACTAATATATAATGTGTTCAAGAGGTCAATCAATGTAGTTTGAAAGGTGAAAATTTTGTATACCATGATTTCGTATCGATATTGGTCCGATATATTGGTTGACCAATATACCAATATCGAAGAATAGTCAACCAATGTCACTATTATTAGTCATTATATTGTCTATCAATATTTTAGAGCTAGTATGAGTATAAATACTTTATTGGAAGATTTTATAATATTTGGTTATTCTAAGAATAAAATATGAAAGATTTCTAAAGCTTCGGAATCATTCATATATTAATTGTAAAGTTATTATAAATCCCTAAAATTGAAGTGAGCAAGCAAGGATTATGGTTGTATTTGGTTGATCTAGGAAGGATTATGGTTGCTTTTCAACTTTAAGGAATATTATATAAAGTTTCTCGTTATTCAAACAAAGATTATTGTAAGAAAGTTCCTCTTCATCTTATTGAAAGAAGAGTTTAGTTTAATCACAAGAGAGATTTCGGGAGTGGATGTAGGCAAGGGTTGTTTGTTAAACTATTATAAATATTTTTATTTCTCTTCCGTAGACTCTCTACATTATTATTGCTTGTTTATTAAACTTTACTAAATTGCCACTTCATTTCATCATTTTATTTAAAGTTGATCAAGTTTAGTTCTTAAGTTGCAAAAAGCTTTAAAATTCATCAACACCAATTCACCGTTCTTTCATGTGCCATTACGGACTAATGATCATCATTTAATAAGTTAATATCACATAAACAAGAACTTATTAGTTAAAAGTTTGTCCAAGTATTTATGTCTTTGCTTATATATTAATATTAGGGAAATTTTAGTCATAAGTCTATCATTTGGGTTATTATAGAGTTGGTACTTATAATTTAAATTTGGAGTCAGAAAAAACTTTTTATGAATATTTTTAGAAATGAAGTGCCCTTTTCTTTTGTCTTTTATTAAGCTCATTTATGGTGATAATTCATATAATATTGTTCAACTCCCAAACAATATTTCACATAACTGGTAACTTTCACAAAAGACCATATTAACCCATCAAACAAGGCTTGATCTCTATGTTAAATTGGAGAATTATAGAAATAACAATGATTTTGTCCTAATTAGTATAGAGTGATAATGTATTACTTTTTCGATAATATAATTTGTTTATAGTTACTTGCTATGTGGAATATCGTTTTGAATAAACAACATTGTATAGACATTTACTATTAATAATTTGATGTAAGACTAACAAGGAGAATTTTACTGAAAAACTACTACTACGAGATTCTTGTGTTTTAATTTTATACCAAAAGGAATTCATTTGCAATAAATTAAACTAGAAAGATGTACGACTTAATATACTTTTAATTAAAAGTTGAAAAAGATTTGATTTGCTTAATTCATGCATGATAGAGCTACGATAAAGTTCTAAAATCTTTTAAAATTTAATCCTTTTAGTAACATCAAGTATATTCTAATATAAATTTATGAACTTTTTGATATTAATTACAAAATTACAAATATTTAGTCTAGTACCACCTTTTAAAGGAACATTGGAAAGAACCCAAAGATTTGAATGAATATAATTGAAGGTTCCTTTAGTCCTATAAGTTGTTGTGATAAAGGTGACTGGCTTTCGCTCCCTAAAAACACAATTCTCACAAACTCCATCTTTCCAATGCTTTATTTGCACAACAAACCTCTTTTACTGAATAAACTTATAATTTTTCACTTATCTGACCCAGCCTCATATGCCACAATTTGGAGACATAATTATCAGAAAATAATAAACTTATGGTAGTAACACCTATAACTATGAATCCTTTTTAATAAGCACAAATTTCCAATTTTTTTTTACTTCCATCATAATTCGAGCAATTTTGATAAACTTTACAAATCCACCTTTAGCTAAATACATGCTTTCATTGGCTTTGAGGGAGCCTAAAGAGATGGTATTCTTCTTCAAGTCTGAGCATGACGAATATTAGTCAACGTTCTCACAACGTCATCATGCACATACATAAGATTCATATGTTATAAGGCAATCCTGATTGGGACATATATTAAAGTAACAAATAAAGTTTATAGTTCATTCATCTTTAGATTTATAATTGACATCAATAATGGCTAAAAGAAGATTTGTATTAGACACATCTATTGTAACATTGGCCTTGGAAAATTTTCCTTTGTTTGTCATCTTCTTACTGCTTTTTCTTTAACTTAAAGCACTTACCTTAATGTGCCTCTTTTATAGTTGTAGTTCAAATTCTTATATTTAGAATTTGACTTTGACCTTGCTTTGCTACTTTCTAAAGTCTTCTTCTTTGCTTTTCCTCTCATAATTGATCATTCTATTAGATTGTCACTTTTGCTACTACTAAACTTGTCATTGTCAATGAAATCTTTTGACAAGTGTGCAAATTTAAAATTTACCAGAGTTAGAATCATCTTGATTTAAAGTAATGTTTTTCTAAGGTGTGAGTGAGGGCAAATAAGGGACACAATAACTTGCAGTTTAATCTTCATCTTCAATTTCAGTGTCTATATTTTCCAAATCCAAAATAATAGGTGTTTGAGTGTTATTGTGAGATTTAATAGAAGTACCTTCTTTCATTTGTAGGCTACAAAATTGAAACTTTTTATGAAACTTAAAAGTGAGGCATCTCTCCATTTACAATGAATTTAGTTTGGCCCACAAGGAAGCAAAAGCCTTCTTTTTGATGATCTTTTTTAAGACTTAATTGAATAAGCATAACTAAATGAATGACACATCCTTCTCATCCAGATCCTTTTTTATATATATATATATATACATAAACATAAACATTAACATAGTTTCCTTGTTCAATAGGACTTTTATGATACCCATGCTAGATTAACATATCATACTTCTTGATTTGTATAAGGCAAAGTTAGATCTACGATCAAATTTTTGATCTCAAATTTAGTTTTCATTATAAACTAGCTATTAGAATCCCAACTCTAATGCCAGTTTGTCATATCTTATGATGATTAAAATATTTGTAGCAAGGAATAATGAAAAAAGGAAAGAGATTAAGAAATAATAAGGTAAGCAAAGAAAAAAAATAAAATATAAGATTTTACGTGTCTCAGTTTTAAGCTTATGTTCATAACAAAAAGAAGCAAAATTTCATCAAAGAAAAAAGATAATAATTACAAGAAGTAATATCACTCAATCCCAAATCTAAATACATGCAAAATTATAACTATCAAGACATTCACCAATATAATTCACAAAAATACACTCAATATAGGGTTAATTACAAACAAAATCTCAAACTTTCGTTAATTTTTTAATTATAGCCCGAACTTTAAAAAGTAGCAATTAAATGCCCAAACTTTTAGTTTTTTAAATTCTAGCTAGACGTTAGTGCCTCTGTTATCTTTGCTGACATGACATTGTCATGTGTCCAGGGATCCTAATTAATCAGACACGTCTGCAGTGGTTAAAATTTAAGACCTGATTAGTTAAACGATATCGTTTCAACAATAGTAAATCCTATCTTTCGATCCCTCCTCCTAGATGCATGAAATCCCTTTCGTTCCTCCTCCCAGACGCATGAAATTCCTAAGTATTTCAACATTCTTTCGTCCTTCCTCCTAGATGCAAGAAATTCTTAAATCTTTTGACAATCTTTGCCCTTTCTTCTACTTCTCTCCACCGATCGATTGTCGCATTTGCCGCCTCCCATAAAGAATCGGTGAGATAACACCTTATCTCGATTCTCACTTCGTTTACAACCTTTTTATTTTTAGGATGATAATTTATAAGGTTGGAAGTGTCTTCCAGGATTCAAGGGTGATGGAGTCAACGTATGCGAGGTACTATTTCTTCCCTTGATTATACCATGTGATGTCCTATTGAGTATTGGATAATCAACTGGTTTTGTTCCTCATCCCTCCTTATTCAAGTTTCTTTCATTGTAACTTGATTACTTTCTTTGTTACTTCTTTTGCACTTAGAGCTTATTATCATGTCAAATAGTTGACACTGAAGACCAAACAGTTGACACTAAAGACCAAACAGTTATGAGAGCCTTGGTTGAAGGCTTATGGTAACTATTATGGCATTAACATATACTGATTCAAAATGCATATCATAGATCTATTGAGCTAATTCAATATGCCAACTTCTTCATAAGTTATTCATTGCATATATTTATTGTTGAGGAGTTCATGTTGATAAAGTTTGTTTGACGCACCATTGAACTTTGTCGAGTCCTAAGCCACATAGGATATGCGGTAATGTTTATCAGAATGACTAGTAATGTAACAGCCCAGATCACCCGCTTACAGATATTGTCCGCTTTGGGCCTTGGCCCAGCCAAGCCCTCACAGTTTTGTTTTTTCACAAGACTTCCCAGAAGGTCACCCATCCTGATACTACTCTTGCCCTAGCTGTAGCACCCCACTCCCGCAATGACCCGAACCCGACATCGACGGTGATATCCGAGTCCGTGCCCCGCGAGAGTGGCGTGCTAAAGCACTCAATCACTCGAAAATCAGTACA